>VTPC01001487.1:41639-59607 GCA_011009095.1 Ignelater luminosus | reverse complement strand
AAAGTTATTTCATTCGTTGATAATTGTTCAGCTCATAAACCTGATGTGAGACTGAATAATGTAAATATACACTATTTGCCGCCAAATACAATGTCACTCATTCAACCCATGGATCAAGGAATTATATCCCCTCTTAAGCGAAATTACAGAAAGGAAGTGGTCAAGAAAATTATTTAGACAATGCACTATTATGATACATCGTCCTTTAAAACTGCCAATGATATGTCAAAAGCCATCTCAATCCTTTCAGCTATCCATATGATGCATAAGAGTTGAAATAAAATAACTGGAAGTAGCATGGAAAAATGTTTCCTTCACTGTAAATTTTCAAAACAAATGATTACGGACAGTAAAGAAGATTTTGAATGTCCTCCTCCTGAAGAAATGATTTCAGACGATTTTTCTAGTTTTGCAACATTTGACAATTGTTTGCCCGTTTTCGGAGATGTTGAAGAACCAGAATCACAAGAAAACGAAGATTTAATAAGTTCTGATGACAATGAGAACAAAGATGACGTTTGTGAATGGTCTCCAGTATCTGGTCAGGAAGTAACAAGCGCTTGTTGTGTAATAAGAAAATTTCTAGAAAAAAAATCAAATGTTGATTTCAATGATTATTACAATTTAGAACAGCAAATAACAGATTTATTGTGTAAGGACAAAAAGCAATCTAAGATTACTGACTTTTTTGTAAAAAAGTAATTTTGATTTAATTTATGGACATTTTAATTGAATTAGATTTAATATGTAATTGTTTCAATAAATAATTAATGCAGTATCCCTACTTTTATTTTACTTAAAGCTATAATAAATAACGCTGAAAGTTATATAGTATAAATCTCAAGCGATGTGCAATAACCTCAATTTGTCTTGCAGAATTCTGAAAATCCTAAAGTCGGTTAATGGAATATCCCGGTTATTGGAATAATTCTCCTCTGTCCAAACACTATTCCAATAAGCGCGTTTTACTGTAATAGACTTTAGTTTTTTCAAAGCATGACTGTATCTGAAACCATGCACTTTCAGCATGTTTTGCTAGCACTTCCTGAAATATGTTTTAGAACTTCAACTTAACGCTTCCTAAAAGTTATTCGGCTCAAAGGACCGCAGAGTGTACAGATTTAGGTTCACGAAAATTAGGTTAGTCTGTGGGAAAAAATGGAAATCTTTATATTTATTATTAACAAAGAAATATTAAGTATAGCTAACAGCTTGTTCCATTTTAGCATTATTACATTGTAAAACGTAAATTACACAGTTAACGATGATTCCAAACAATTGAGATTGCTGCAAAATTAGAGTATAAAAATTACAAGTCATCATAGAAGAAAGTAAGACTGTATCAAACAGTTATTTTATTTTAGCAAACACAATAAAATAAAAGAATACAAAACGAGAAACATTGAAGAATGTTGAGAGATTACTCAATATTAAAATTTCCAGGAGTCGAGAAATTTAAACAAGTAGAAAATAAAAATTTTTATGGGTAATTGTGTAAATATTCTTAACATTAACATTCGTGATAAGCTGACAATCATAGTAAGAAAAAGAAAAAATAATTAAGTTTTTGTTGTATTATCCAAAAGTGTGATTTACTGGGAAAAAACCTTTTAAATACAAAGAGCAAGCAATTTTCTTTTATTTATTTTACAAATTATAGTAATGAGTGTCATGACCATTCTTAAAGTAAAGTGTATTTTATCTATCAACTTCTGAATAAAACTATTTTAATATTCTTCTATTGTAAATTTAATAAAGCGCATTTCAATGATTTACCGTTAGCAATCTTTACACTCAAGGAAGGAAAGAGTGTTTTTGGCGTTTTCTATCGCTTTCATTGAAGCAAATTAAGAAACGGTAAATGTTATACGATGCTTGCAGACGATGTAACAGTGTAACACAAACCTAGATATTCAACCAAGAGGCCAAAAAGCATTTCCTGTATTTAATGTCTTGTAACTTTCAATATTTATTGCTATAAATAGCACTAATCTACAGTATGATTATCACTTAATTAGTTTTCAAACTCTACTTAGTAATAAATTATTTTTAAAAATTTCTTTATTTTATTACATTAGTTCTGTGAATGACAGGATTATTTTCGAGAGTAAAAGTTTGTTTAACAACCCAATACCTAGTTTTAAGAGTTTTTGTAAAAAATCAAACACTTTTAATAAACATTCATGTGCGAAAGAAACAGAAACAATATTTATACTATACACACATTTTTTAAACAAATATTACATATTAGCTATCTTATTCAGCAGTAAATTTAGTATGCTTTTGTCAAATACATTGTTTGATTTTTTGTTAGAAACAATTTTTGTTTGAAGTATTACAGCATGGCAATTACAGTAATTTCCCAGTGAATTAAATAATATTTTTTTTAAAGATTGGGAATTAAATAAAACTGTTGTTAAGAAATAATTTTTCTGTAATTATTGTACGTATTAGTAAAATATGTTAGGTAAATAATAATGAGACCATAATCATTATTTATTTAATTGTGACTTTCAAGTACACCTAATTGATTAATATTTTACGTACATTAGTCTAATTTTATAAAAATTATTCTAATTGTTACAAAATTGTTAAACATCTCTTAATGATAGATTGTGCCTACGTGTGGACTACTATTCTCTGAAAAAATATTTAGTAAACGACGTATTTAATATTATTTTTAGATTAAATGAGATATTTTGTTTTTAAGAGGTACAGTTTTGAATTATTGTGTAAGTCAGGAAGCACCTCTAATTTAAATCAATTTATCTACCAACCATAGTATAATTTGTTCATAATTCATGAGAAATATCTAATTTTAAGCTGGCAGTAGCACACCATGATCTCTTTTGGTTCTATTGATTGCGCTGTATCACGAGTTATGCTAAAATATGCTGCTATTTATATGCAGAGTAGGATATCGATTGACATTGTTAATATAACGACTTAAAACTTCTGATTATAAAATGAGAAACTCTACCAGAACTAAGAAATCTTTTTTCCCATGTAACTTGCTAAAGTTCTACCTTAATTTACTATAGCAATTATTGTTAATCGATAAATATTAGTCTAGATTTTTACTAACAGTTTTAAAAACACGGTGATAGATATATTTGACATTAAACAAAGATTACAATACTTAACACAGTTGAAATCTTGCTGACTGTGATAATTAAGCATCCTATTCTAGTTAAATACAGTCCTATATAGTAGTTAAAAAATTCCTTATGTTTCTCTTATTGTTTTGAACTAACAGTAAGAGCCTGTTGCAGATCATATCACGTAACGTGATAAAAGAATCGTCAGACTGCCAGTGCAGAACGGTCACAACAAGGCGGTACAAATTCGCAAATTTAATTTTTTGTTCACACCTGCTTACATCATCGCCTGAAATGATACACTGAATTGTACAATGCAGTTTTCACCATTACAATTCGTATGTAATTTCAGTCACGAAGCGTCTGACAAACAAACTCAAATATGAAAATTTCCACAACCAAATACGTCATAGTGGACAAAGAAAATTCCATCTAATTGAATTAGGCAACCCTATTCAAAAATCCACTAGTCTACCAAGCCCTCAACGGCACAGGATGGTTAGCTAGCTACTAGAAAATCGTTTATGCATGTTATTGTCTAGTTTCATGCTTTCTCAGAATTCGATTTAACTGCGGCCTTTTATCAAAACGGTTTAAGTAAAACCGTTCAACATTCTGGAAAGACATGTAGAATTCCAGTTCAGTTTATTAAATGGAAGAAACGTGACTCACAAATGGAGAAATATGATCTCAATAATCTGGATATATTAGATACACATCTTGGGAAAATTTGCATACTAATTTCAAAGTCTTATTAACTTTAGATTTTTTTTTGGATAATAAATTTAAATACATAGATAAGTTTGTCCAATGTCTTTCTTCAATTGGGGAGACATTGAGCACAATTTGGAATTTCATTTATCTGGGATTCTCATACTGTTTTTAATTGGGACAACAGGAAGTTCTAATATGTGTATACATGTCCACTACAGATTATGAAGAAGTATAAAATGTCTACAAGAAGAAAAAGAAGCAATTAAATATGTTAAAGGAAAGGAAAACCTACTTATTATGGGGGACTGGTACGCTATTGTAGGAGAACAAGCAGAAAGAATAGAAGCAAAAGCAGTTGGACTAGGAAGAAGAAACGAAAGGGGAAATCACCTGATACAGTTCTGAATAAAGCACAAACTGATAATAGCAAATATGGTGTTTCAACACCAAGCTCATAGAAGATATACCTAGCCAATGCCAAGAGATATAAGAAGATTCAGATTATATTTTAATTAAACAGAGATTTAAAAATCAACTGCTAAACTGCAGGAACTACCCAGGTGCTGACGCCGACAGCTACCATGATGAATGATGACATGCAATTTAAAATTTAAAAACATTAAGCACCGAAACCACAGAAGAACATGGAATCTAAAAAAATCACAACAAAAAGACACTCAAAGAAAACTACAAAATAAAATAACACAGAAATTAAACCACCTAAAAGTGCAAGGAAGGGAAACAGACGAATCCTGGCAGTAGAAACATCAGCAAACCAAACATTGGGACTAAGTAAACCAGAGAGGAGAAAACCTTGGATTAATGATAACATACTTCAAATGCTAGACGAGAGGAAAACATGTAAAAACAGCCAAAGAGACGGAGGAAAGAAATGGTATAGAGAGCTGAGAAATGCTATAAATAGAGACTGTAAAAAAGCAAAAGAAGTATACCTAAACGAAAAATGTGAGGAAATTGAAAACTATGTCCATAATAACAAATACGACCAAGCATACAAAGTAGTAAAGAACATAGAAAAAGCATAGTTGACCTAAAAAATGAAGCTTGCAATACAATAACAGATAATGAAGAAATTACCAAGACATGGAAGAACTATATACAAAAGCTGTACAACTATACAGAAGAATTCAACGATATCAAGACCGGTAACAATAGAGACAACACAGAAGAAGAAGTAATTATCAACACAAAAAGAAGGAATACTAAGAGCCTAGCAGTTAGTGGCCTGAAGAATGGAAAATCTCCAGGAGTAGACGTTAATAAAACAGATAGGCACAATTAACCATAAACAACTCTACAAGTTAATCTGTGAAATACACGAGACAAGAAGAGTACCAAAATTGTAATAGACTATAAAGAAAGAACAATGATACATTCCCTATACAACGAACAACTAGCAATAATAAATAGCAGAGATGTACAAAAAGAAGCAAGAATACATAAAAGCGTGAGAGAAGGCTGCAGACTGTCGCGGCTGCCATTTAATGTGTACATAGAAGACTCGCTGAACAAGCTCAGAGAAAGACATCTAGGATGAGTAAAAATACAGGGTAGTGATAGCAGAAAGTGAAGAAGGAATAAAAAAAGCAATTAACACAATGAAACAGACACTTGAAGAATATAACATGAAAATAAATAAAGCAAAAACGAAAATCATAGTCTGTGATAAAACAGGACAACAACGAGTCATAGTAATAGTAGAAAGACACCAACTAGAAAATGAAAATAGTTTTGAATATCTGGGAAGCACCATTACAAAAGACGGAAGAAGTAAAAAAGATGTAATACTAAGACTCCAACAAGCTAAGGTAGCTTTTTACAAAAACAAGCAACTACTTACATCTAATAAAATTTCTCTGAATACAAGAAAAAGATTTCTAAAGACCTACCTATGGATCATAGCACTTTACGGATGTGAAGCATGGACAGTATTCGAAAGCGACAGGAAGAGATTAGAAGCTTATGAGCAATAGTGTTATAGACGTATGCTAAAAATTAAATGGACAGAAAGAGTTAGAAATAACAAAGTTCTAGATAGAATAGAAGGACAGAAAAGCGGTGGAAAAGTATTAAAAAAAAAGAAGGTGTAGAATGATAGGACATACACACAATGCGGCATGAAGAATTATTGAAAACAATAATAAAAGGAAGAATAGAGAGAGAAAACATAAGAGGACAACCACAATTACAGTACACAAACCAGATAATAAAAGACGTAAATTGTTATTCCTACGCCGAAATGAAAAGAGCAGCTCAAGACAGGGAAGGATGGAGAAACCTAGTGCTACAATCCAATCTTCAAGATTGATAACCGAGAAAGAGAGAAAGAGAGAGAGAACGGGAAGTTGTAGGGAGACATTATCCAAAGTTTTCCTTCTAGGACATTGATTTTGAATGTTGTCTTGAAAATACTAGAAAACAAAAGAAACTCAATAGGATCACTAAGCTTTCAAAGTAAAATGTCTAAATTACATATAATACCAATAAAACATCAAAAGACTAAATTAAGCTAGGTAGAATAATAAAAACAATATCTTTTTTTTCACTACTTTTTTAGCCAGGTAGTCGTATAAAATTAACCTAAACCCTTCGTTCGTCTGAATTTGAATTACAGGAGAGCCAAATGGCACAAAATATAAAGGTGTCCATTCTATAACCTCCCTCCCCTATTTCTGCGCTATAATTAATTTTTTAACAATTTTCAGACCTATAGCAAACCGACCAAAATTAATCCCGAAGAAAGCGAATGCACACTCCAAGTCAGCAATGCCAGGAAATCCATGCCAAGTAAGAACTAAGCACAAAAAACAAAGAAAAGAACCAAAATGCAAGAGTAGTATAAAACTTCTGAACTTGAAATCTGTTGCTTTGTACGTACGCCTAGAAAAACAAGGAATTTCAGGTTTTACCCTCTTCTTTAGATTCTGCAAGTCTTTTTTGCTTGCTTGCTCGCTTCTGTTCAACACAGTTTAGAGTCGGCCGTGGTTTGCAGTGCTCTTCTCCTTTTTCGGGCTTTTGTTTTAATCAAAGCCTAGTATCTTTCTAGTGGTCTACGTTACGGCGTATTTGGAAGATCAAGATCTTTGCCTGGCAAACCAAGATCTTTTTGCTAAACTCCTCAAATCCTACTGTTTTGATCGAGTTTCACCATCGCGATCGCATTTGTTTTAATGGTATAGTGCCAGATTTTGAGTAAAGCAAAACTCCAAAAAAAATAAAACAGCATCACAAACTACGATCAACTTTAAAAAGTGTTAAACAGAAAACAGAAGATGGCAAAAGCTAAAATTCGTTGTTTTTCTAGACGTACATTGCGAAAATAGTTTATGAAATAATTTTGTCTTTACAAATATTAAATTTTCAAATATAATAAATTTCATGTTAAAAGGTTCAATATTACTCTTGTACTCGTTCTCTTGTCAATTGTTTCGTACCTATAAATATTTAACAAGAAAATGAAATAGAGTTTCTTCTATATCAATTATCAAGAGTGAAAACCCTACCGACCTTATTTCTGAAGGAATATTTCTCTCAAAATTAATTAATTGCAATGTATGGTAGCAAGGGCTTTTTTGGCTTTCAGACGACAGTTCATCGTGGCCAAAGTCAAAACTGGATAAATCTTCTATGTCAATAGAGGTTTTTCCAGAAACAAAGAAATTATATTTACCAAATGCAACATCTTTCGTTTCTACTGATTGTGTAAGCACTGCTGCTTCTAAAATCTTTAATAGATTTTTGACTTTATCAAAAACTAAATCGATTCAAGCACAATTGTTTGTCGTCTTTTGACACAAAATGTCAAGGTTTTCTATCAGTCATTGAATTAGACCAAGCATTACAGTTTATCATAAAATTATTACGATTAGAATGTTATCCATTCGAACTGAAACATCTTTCATCGAGCAAACTGCTTCATCCAAAAAGCAGAATACTTTCTCTCAAATCATACATGGATAACGCAGGCATATTGTGAGGGAGAGATCACATCACTGCGGTCTGCAAACATTATTAGCAATTGTACGTGACAAATTCTGACCAGTTGCTAGAAAGAATTTAGCTAAATATATAGTTAACAAATGTGTAATTTCCACTCGATACAATCCCAAGGTACAGATTCCTATAATGGGCGACTCGCCAGCATGCTGGTCCCTTTCTTGTTAAAGATGGCAAAACACGAAATTTTAAATTTATCAAATGTTGTAACTCATTATTTATCTGTTACGCTACTAAAGCAATTAACTTGGAACTAGTAAGTGAGTTAACCACTGACGCATATCTAGTTACTCTTAAACGTTTTATTTCTAGAAGGGGTAAACTCGAAATAGTCAATTCAGATAATGCGTCTAATTTTAAGGGAGCTCATAATGAACTTAGAGAGCTTTCTGTAGTTTTGACCAGCCAATCGAATCAGGACTTCATAGTTAAGAATCTAGTTAACGATCACATTTAGTGGAAGTTTATACTTCCAAGAGCTGCTCATTTCGGCTCTTTGTGAGAAACAGGTATTAAATCAACACTGATCCTTTATCATATAATACTAATGATTTAGAACCACTAACCCCAGGGCATTTTTTTATTGGAAAACTTCATGAGCACGATCTTCTAGACATCAACAAATTCAGTTTAACTAAATTTGTCAGACTTCAAAAGCTGGTGGGGTATTTTTTGGCTAGATGGCAAAGAGAATATATTTCTGAGCTGCAATGCAGAGTTAAATTGGAAAACTTTTTCTTTTCATTAGGATCGATGATTTTATCAAGAGATTTTAAGTTAATAATAATTTTATTGACATTAGAGAGCAAGAGTTCTCTTTGAGACAACCTAGATTCAATTTCGAGTTTTTGTGGTAAGGTAATGTTTTTATTATCTAGTGTTGATAAAAAGTCAGAGAAATCTTGCAACTATGCCCAAAAATTCTTTTTTCTAGCAATTAAGATTGAATCGTGTGAAACCCTTTTGGAAGGCATTTTAGAATAATAGTACTAAAACAAATCAGTCAAAAAAATGGAAAGGTCTGACCTCAATGTCGATAATCCAATAATAGTTGTGAACTGAAACGAGTTAACGGCACCATGCTGGTATTCTCGTTTGAAACCACTGGGGCTCTTCAAGCAAGATCCGGAGGTAAAGGACCAAAAAATGTTATGATTTTATAGTTTTATAGATGCTTTTGTAGATGTAAGAATGCTTCTAGTGAGATTATAAGATGGTTTTTATTAAACGTCTTTTTTTACTGTAACGGCATTTTTTTTCAAAGCCTTTATGATCTTAAGAATATCAACATTTTGATTATCTTAATCTAAATTTTAGTGAGATGCATGTTCTTAAGATATTTATCAACACATTATACTGTATCTGTTTAGGCTATGCCTTGTCTTTATGATAACTTAAAATTTTGAGAAGTGTTTGTTCATATTTTGAATAAATTGTTATACTTTACAATCATTCGGCAAAATTAGGCCAGCTTATTTTGTCTGTATATAAACTGGATTTCTATATAGTTCTCAAAATTTTCCAATAATATTTCCGACAAAATTTAAAAACTTTAGTATCCGAATTCGTACATTACGTCTGTCTGTCTGCTGATCTGTTGGCATGTTTCCGTAACTCTACAAAACATGTTATACATGAAATCAACTTAGAATTCTCTTCTGATTACAGATACATAAGCAGTATTTCGATATCTCGAATACTTTTCGAGGTAATCGAGATTGAGAATGGCAGTTTTTCGACATAGTCTGTCTGTTGGTCTGTC
Organism: Ignelater luminosus; assembly: GCA_011009095.1. Classification (NCBI taxonomy): domain Eukaryota; kingdom Metazoa; phylum Arthropoda; class Insecta; order Coleoptera; family Elateridae; genus Ignelater; species Ignelater luminosus. The sequence goes on along the minus strand of VTPC01001487.1, from coordinate 50,016 downwards.
GCCATGTTTCCGTAACTTTACAGGACATGTTATATATGAAATCAACATCGAGTTTTCTTTTGGTTACAGATACATTGTCAATATTTTGATATCTCGAATAGTTTGCAAGATAATCGAGATTCAAAATGACGATTTTTCAACATAGTCTGTCTGTTGGTCTGTTGCTATGTTTCCGTAACTTTACAGGACAGATACATAATCGAATACTTTTCGAGATAATCGAGATCGAAGATTTTTTTGCTTTAAATTTCGTCATGATCATTGTATTTATTCTGCCAAAGGCTTTCCGTATATTTATAAATAAGACAAAGGTTTATGTTCTGCCCTATTCTAATGAATTGTTTTTTGACTTAAGTATTTGTCTGATGATCAAAACACGGTCCTGCTTACTTCTATCATTTCTGAACACGTTTTATGTTCCTTCCATTCTATGTTTCCTCTGTTCTCTGAGTATGGTTTTCATATTATTTTTGCGTACTATATTTTTCCTATCATGCTTCTTAATGTTATGTCTTTACAATTTTTGCATTCTTCCTAAACTTTGTTCGTAAGCCGAAATTAATTTGTCTTATATCGTTTTCGCGCGTTCACACATTGCTGTAATGCCAATGTTTGCATCATTCATTGTCGTCACAGCAGGCTCTGCGCCGTTGCCATTGACCACATTCAGTACTTCCTGGTACTTCAACACCAATTCAATTTGCCGACGCCACCTGCTCCAGTTGTTCACGCCTTATTATTTCTCGACTGAATTTTTCACATCCAGTCCCGTTTTTTTTTTGTTTTGTCAAAAATCCAGATGAATATATAACACTTTAGTTTCACAGACTATTTTAATGTTTGCTGAGTCGCATAAAGGGGTTATGACTCCTATACAGCCCTACTAAGCGCAGAGGGGGTAAGTGTGTTTTTCAAGTTGGGTTGTTAAACGTTTAACGTTTAATTCAATGCCTTCGCTTATTTTATCACAATATTTTAAGTAAATACATGATTATGCATTATGTGTCTTGCTCTTTTTGATCTATGAGACAAAAATCAATTTTTTTGTTTTTTTTGTTTAAGAAACTGCAGTTACCCTCATTTTTCTTATTAAAATGATTAACTTTACAAAGGTAGAAAGTAGTAAGTACACAGTATTTGTTGAAAAACGTTATATTAATGCAAACATTTTTTAGTCTAAAAAAATTATAATTTAGAATAATTGTCAGTATACCTAATCATCGTTATCTTCTTCTATGATTTGGATAACAGACATACGCTTCCTCTTTTCTCCTTTTTGAGTTACAGCAGTGGCTATTTCGTTTGTTTTTATAATATTATGTTTTTACAAAAACGAGTGAATACTTTTTGCAACGAACGTTAAACAAGTTTGTTTAGTTGTTAAGTCTCTCAAGGAATTCAGTACTAAGCTATTTTAGCTGTATCTATAATGTACTAGAGCAAAACAAAGGTAACTCATCCATTCTAAGCATTTCTAGCCGTAAATGAAATAAAAACCTGTAGATACTACTTCTTCGGCTTAGTATGTGTTGCTTACCACTAAAGGGCTTAGTACGGAGGACTCTTTTGGTAGATACCCCCAAATTTATTTTTAGAAATAACGTATTTACAGTGCAGACAGGATTCAAATAGCATAGTATAAGACGGGAAATATACAGTTGAATTGCTAGGGAGTGTTAACCTATTTTCTAGAAAAAGTGCAGTTACCCCCTTTGCGCTTAGTAGAGCAGTATACTCTAACATTTGGGTTAGCTTATTATTAATTCAAGTAATTTTTTTTTTCCCCTTTTATTTACATATTTATCACCTTCCGTGTTATTTCATCGTTGCTTGGTGCTTTTTCTAATTTTATTTTTTGCAAAGTCTTTTCTAATTCTTTTCTCGTCATTTTATGTTGCTTTGCTCTATTCTTGTTTTTTTATTACTTTTTCCGAATCTTCCTTTTTGTTGTTCTTCTTGCAGTAACTGTAACAATAACTTTTTAACCCCGATTATTTTACGTTAAAAAGGTTAGTTACTCAAATAACATAAAGTTACTCATCAAAAACACAATTCGGCTTAAAAGAGACTCATCTCGTTTGGGCTGAAGGTGTCAATTAGCTTTAGGTCAGAGTTGGCAATTCACATAAAGGGATAAACAATAAATCTGCCAAATGGTTTTATTTCTAATTACAACTAATGTCAATTAAATCAAAGTTGTTGAGCGCCAATGTTTTTTGTTTATAATAAAGAGAAAAAAAAATAAATTCTCATGCACGTGTATGATTGATTTATCGATACAACACAAAAACAACAACATAAAGACTCAAATTATGTTTTATTATATTGCAAAAACCAAAAAGCAAATTATTTAAATCACTACATTAATCAATAAACTTTGTACATATCGTAAAACAAACTAGAATGGCGTTCATTATTTTACATTTTAAGGAAAAACTTAATCATTTAATTGAGAGATCAGATAACTTTTAAAAACTAAAACAATTTTATTGGGCTGAAGTCCACTTTCTTCAGAAATGCGGTTTAAATCATTTTTGGACTTAAAACACTCTTCCTCGTTTATGGTACAAAGGTTGAGGTCCCAGATTCAATAACTAAAAAGTAGAAGTCCCAGATTCAATAACAAAAAAACTAGATAGAATTAAAAAAGCGCAAGTTCCTTAGTTCTTAGCAGCATAAAGGCTCTATGATTCTTAACAAACGTTTCTGTTTTGTTAGCGGCATAAGGATGTAAACGGGACTTTAGCTTTTCTGCTTGTAAAGATTTCGCAGGCTACGTGTTCAAACCCTTCAATATATTTTAAAATACTTTCAGGCAAGATTTGTTCAGAAAAACTTTCTATGCCAATTGTGCTTTTTAAAATGGCATTTATTCATTTGTTAAAAATAAAGTACTGCCGACTACAAATACAACATCTAGCAATGAAGACACCTTGAGTTCTGACAAGCAAAACCTAACCAAGGGGAAAAAGAGTAGGAATGAAATGAGAGGAATGTAGCGAAGAGCGCTCGATTAAAAGGTTCTTCTTACACATACTCTGTGGCTAAGAAAAATAAAATAAACTAAAACAAGAGATTAAAATTGTCTTGCTCTTGTCCAAAAAAGTGTGGTGAAAAAATTCCGGAAGATAAACGACTAAATATATTTAGGGACTTTTGGAAAGATATATTCAAGTGGGATCACAGAAGGCAATTTGTTGCACCTATGGTTGATGACAATTAAACAATCATTCTAGACCACAAAATAATAATTAAACCGGTAGACTAACAAAGAGTAAGATTTACCACCTACAAACTTCTGCAAATAAGATCGTTGTAAACGTTATGTATTTGAACACACTTAACTGAAAAATTTGTACGTATTGCCTTAGGCAAGAAAAAAGAAAGTGGCTTTGTTGCAGCAGATAAAAGAGGAAAACGCTCTCCTAAAAATAAATTACTCGAAGGAGTCAGATTATCTTTGGTATCACACATTTCTTCATTCCCTTTTTATCAGTCACGTTATTACAGAGAAAGAACTAAAAGACAATATTTGAGTCCAGAATTAAACATTAGTATAAACTTTACACAGAAAAATGCAGCGAAGAAAACAGCCATGAAAATTTGATAGCAAAAAATGGCTTTAGAGGAAAAATTTAATGAAGAATTCAATCTCAGTTTTTATCAACCATCCACCGGCACATGCGATGACTGTGATCATTTTATCAAAATTTTAAGAGAAAGTACTTCGGATGCTGAAAAAGAAAATATCAAAGAGCAGCAGAAAAAACATCATCAAGATGCAGACCTTAGATGCAAACTAAAAAACCAAGATAAAGAAGAAGCAAAGAAGAGCAATGTCAAAAAAATGGTGGTCATAGTAGATTTACAAGAATATTTTCCTATCACACCTTCTTGAAATAACATACGTTCGTTTTATCTACGAAAACTTTGAACTTTGGATTTACCAATTTATTGTGACACTACCGAGCAGTTTTATTGCATGGTTTGGGATGAAATGCAAGATTTGAGAGGTGGAAACAAAATACCCTCCTGCACCACAAAATGGGCTTTGGAAAACTTGGATGATAAAGTTGAAGAACTTTCGATATGGCTGGACACCTGCAGTGGCCAAAATAGGAATAAAATGATAATTCCTGCGTACATACGTGATTGCTGAATAAAATTCCCACTTTAAAAATTATAAATCATAAGTACCTGCTGAGAGGCCACACCTACATAGAAGCGGTTCATGCAATAATTGAAAGGAAAAAAGAGCCTTAACACTCTAGAAATCGCCGTTCCTCGAGACTGAGCACAATTTATCAGCAGCTGCGGTAATAAAAATCCACTCATTGCTTCCTCAATGAACATAAAAGGTTTTAAAGACGTTAGCAGCTTGTTTAAAGGTGGTGAAGCTCTATTGGTCTTCAGAAAGAAAAATACGAATGGAAAACAATTTTATCTGTCTCAGGTAGTTTGGGCCCAAGTAGGGAGAACTGATCAAGGTATTTTATACTACAAAACTACGGTTATAGAAGAAGAGTTTTATTCAGTTAATTTGATGCGAAAAATAAGGTTATCTTTACATTTTTCTGAGAAACTGTCTAGCTACTCGAAATAACACAATACCCATTAAAGCCGCCAAATGCCAGTACCTGCTGGAGCTCCGAGAATGGGTTGACAAATCTTTCTAACCCTACTACAAATCTCTAAAATATTCAGCCACAACGTCTGACGAGCTTGAGGACGAACCCGATGAACCTCCTTAAGGATTTCTTATAATATACCTTTAAATAATAATTTTATAAGGCTAATTTGTTTAAATTTGTATGAAACGTATTTTATATTAAATAAGCCAAAATATTTTACACATTTTTGTGAATTTTTATTACGAATACCACTTACTTCCTACTAAATTTTAAATGTGTGTTTTTGTATTAAGCAGTGAAAATTAGAAACATTAAGGCTATTGTCCTGCATGTGTTTGAAATTGTTATTTTTCCTTTGGTTTTTCTAAAGAATCATGAAACACAAATCAAGTTTTTATACAAGAGAATAACAAATATTTAAAAAAATGTTGAAATTGGACGGTTCAAGGGCACTTCGTTTAGGAAATTCCCGAGAACAACAAAATTTCGCACTTTCTTTCTAAAGATGATTTTAAATAAGGAAAAACTTAAAAGTATAAAATTCCTAATTCAATTTAGTCAATGAACAAACCCAATTTTGAAATCTTGGTGGGATTTTAAGAAATTTAAATAATTATATTGCCACAAGTAACGAACCGTTACATAACTCTTCAAAGTAGTTTTCCCTCTTCATTATTATTTCTTCTTTTTGTACTACAATCTTGTCTTGTTTGTTTTTCATGTTGCCGTGTACATTTCTTGTAAGATTCTTTATTTTCTGATTGCTGTATAGAACATCTTTTCATTTTGTTTGTACGCCTCGCAGCTAATTTCTACCTAAATAGCATCCATGATGTTTGAAGTTTGCTTGCTTATGCTGATCATTTTGCCATTCGCTTTCCTTTTTTAATTGTTTGCTGTATTTTTATTGTTTATGTATTTTTTATGTCACTGCTCTGTATGGCGTTTCTTAAACATTGCTTCAACCTACCATACTGTTTCTTCTTTTGCAGTTTGTCTTATTCTATTTTTGAAATATATCTTCTTTCCAATCTGGATTTTCTTCTATGTTCTCTTAATGTTTCTTCTAGTGCTTTTTAGTATAGTTATCTCTCTAATAATTGTTTCTTTATATAACCTTACTTTCTCATTTATTATTATATATAATTTTTAATTATATTCGTTTCTTTCTTTAACCTTTACGTTTTCTCTTCCATTCTATTGCTCTACTAAAAAGTAGTTGATGATTGGGGTTTCTTCTTCTTTAGATTCTTTTGTATATTTATGGGACATTGTAATTCTGAGACAACCTAATTATAACGATTATCTGTAACATTTTGTAAATGTTTCTAAATTGGCATGACCTTTGTAAATGCATAATGAGTCAGTTAATTTGTTTAATTGCAATAGTTAGTGTTTTATTTGTTTTGTACTCAAGAATTACTATCTGCTGACATTGGTGGCCAAGGCTAATAAGAATAAGCTTGGTTTATTCCTATACATTTACTTAATCATATCTTATAGTTTCAAGTTGATACCATACTTATAATAAGCGCTGTATGATTATCTAGCCAATAAGAAGAAATAAACATTTGACAGTTGTGTCAAAACAACTGTTTGGTTCAAGTGTATAATTCATTGGCATATTAATACAAAACAATTTACTTAGTATTGAGTTTGTGAAGTGTCCCATTTCAAGTTTTGAGCAGTGTATTTGTTTAAATTTTGTGTTTGCTATTATCAAATCGTTTTCTACATTCAGCTTATTTGATTCATTTCATTCTTTTTTTTTTCATGTAGTATACACATTTGTCATTTATTCATTTATGCTAGTATACAGAGTATTTGCACAAGTCAATAATACAATAAAGTTTAATACAGTGTAGAATAACAAGTCACTAATACTTAATACAATAAATAAATACAATAAAATACATAATGCAAATTATAAATTTTAAAAAAAGCAGAGTAAATTTTTTTTTCTTATATATCACAGATCTCTCTTGATATGATAATAAAGCTGTATTTATTTTACATGTCTGTGCTACAGGAATTCAATTCATGATCCATAAATACCTGAATTGAGTAAAAGCCTTCACTTATCAGATATCTTTTAATCTTATTTCTAAACGATTTTAATGGCAAATTTACAATGTTCACAGGCAATTTATTGAGAAACAAAGGGCCATAATAATTTTTACTATATCTACTTGAATTAAGACGCAAGTAATCTAAACGAATTTTAAAGTTATCTCTTGTACTATAATTATGAACATTATTTTGTGTATTATAATCGTCTAAATATTTTTTAGTTTGAATTAAGCTATTAAAAATATAAAGGGATGGAAATGTTAATATATTTAAACTAATAGAATCTTGTTTTACATCGTCGGTATAAGATTTTTTTGTAATCATACGTTTAGCTTTTCTTTGCGGGTTGAAGATTCTGTTAGCATGAGTAGAATGTCCCCAACATACAACAGCATAAGCCATGTGTGCGTTTATTGAAGCATAATATGCGGTTACAGCTACTTGAGTAGGTACAATAGGAGTTAAGTTACGTAGGACAAATAAATTTCTTGAAAGAATTGTGGCTAAATATTCAATATGACTATCCCAACTTAATACTGGATCTAACCATACTCCTAGAAATTTCACAGAATCTTCATTTTGATGATTTACAAGCGTTCGATGTGAAAAGATTAGTTTTTTGTTTTATTTACATTTAATTTTAAACAATTTTGTATTAGCCAATTTTCGATTTTAGATTGATGAATGTTCATTTCATTAAACAAATTATTCTCATCTCGATGATATCGCAAGAACGTTGTATCATCAGCAAATAAAATTACTTTACCGGATAATATTGTCGTATGTAAATCATTAATATATATAACAAATAAGATAGGACCCAATACGGATCCTTGTGGAACTCCACAAGTTAATAATCCTTCTTCCGAGTAAGTATTATTTAGAAGAACTTTTTGTTTGCGATTTTGTAAATATGATTGAAATAGCTTAATACTAGAGGTATCAAAGTTATACAACTGTAATTTTTGTAACAGAGTATCATGATTGACGCAATCAAAAGCTTTCTGTAGGTCACAATACGAAGCCCCTACCCAAGATCCTTTTTCCGTACCTTCAATTACAAACTCTAAAAGACAATTTATAGCTTCGGTTACTGACCTATTTTTACGAAAGCCGAATTGTTGATTATAAAATAGTTTACTAGCTTCAAAATAATCTACACTTTGATCTTTAATTAACGTTTCGAATATTTTAGATATAATGGGAACAAGAGAAATTGGTCTATAGTTATTCATATCATTCAACGATCCCTTTTTATGTATGGGTATAACTTTGGAAATTTTTAAGGCATTGAGATATATTTCTTCTTCAATACAACCATTGAATACTTTAGTAAGCGGTGGTATGATTATATTTTTAATACACTTAATTAACACTGCATTTAAATTGTAATAATCACGACTAGTTTTATTTTTTAATCTATTTATTGCCTCGCGCATATTATTTTCTGATACAGGTTGTATACTAAACTTAACATTTGTTTGTTGAATATTTGGACTGGAAGTGTTTTGTACTAAAGAAAGACTATTCAATACATTCTCCGGTTGTTTTATAAAAAAATTATTTAATTTATTTACATCAAAACTAATCTTGTTTGAGACTATCTTACCCCTTCTGTTTTCATTAATTATATCCCAGTACACTTTAGGCTTTTGATTGCTATTATGGATTTGTTT
>VTPC01001487.1:0-27480 GCA_011009095.1 Ignelater luminosus | reverse complement strand
AAATGAATTTAGTTGTAGATAATGCTAGTCTTAATAATGATGATAATCATAATAATAAATCAGAATAAACTGTTACCTACCTCAAAATAATTACATTTAAGCCTAGTAATAATTTTTTTAAGTTTTTGATTTCTGGTTCAAATTGTCAAAAATATTATGTGGATATGTAGGATAAGAAGATAACATGAAAATGTTAATAACAAAATGTACAAATTTAATTTGTGTTTATTTGTGATTATTTATTAGGCTACCATTACCAAAATTAGTTTTACTGAACTGCAAAGAATGTATACAATACCATAATCAAGAAGTCGATTGCAAATGTTTAAAAGAAGTTATACTAGTAGAATGTTCCCAAGAAAAGGCCCCCTCTTTCTTTTCGTCGCATATGCACAGAAATAAAAAAATAATACGTAATAATATTATTAATAATAAATAAAGTTACATTCTTACACAGATCGAGACACGAGTTATTTACGTTGGGTTTTAGTATTTTGTAGTATTTTTCGAAGTTACATATACATTTGGCATTTTTAACAGAGCATAAACAATGGCTTCGGATTAAAAAATGGTAGATTTCGGAAGTACGAATACCGCTGCATATAATTTCTTTTACAGAAAAATATTTGTCATATTTTCAATTCCCAGTTTTTCAATAAAAGCCCAAGAAAATTACCGCTGTTACATCATAAAACATCCGTCTCAACATAGTTCGGTGTATGATTCCTTGCTAGAAATGCAAATTTTAACAGCCAAGATCTACAAATTTAGTACCGCAAGGGGTACTAAAACGTTTCCTGCGCATAAAGGACAATAATAAATATATATATTCAAATTTTCAAAAAAAGTTGAAGAAAATTTATTTTCTAGGTATGTTTTCTTGGGAACGTCCTTAATACGTCACTTAAACATATAAGCTAAGACAAAAAGTAAAATCTATTTTACTTGACGCAAATTTTACCAATAACACTACTGTTAAATATTTCTTAAGAAAAATTGAAACCCAAATATTGACACCAACATTTTGTGTTACGAAAATTGACACGAACTTAGCATTTCAGAAAAACAAGTAAGATGCCTTTTAAAGTACGTGACATACAATTACGCACGATGAAAAAGCAGAAAATAGGCACTAAAGAAGGATATTGACTTCACCTTGGCAGATTTGCAAGATCGTTTATTATCCAATAGTCAATAAAAGTATCATTGAATAAATAAAAAAGTTGTTAAGTATGAAACAAACATTTAATGTGCTCTGGGTTTTAAAGAGCAGACTTTCAAAACGAATTTTGTCCAAAATTTTACAATTTTAGGTGTAGATGACGTTTTGTGATTTTACTGTAGGTCTACAGTTTCTACATATCTTGGACAGTCTAAACGCATTTTATCCTACTCAAAAACAATAATTACAAAAAGTACTTGGACTGGCTAGATGCATTTTGTCCAGTGGGAAATGACAAACGTATTGCCGTATGTCCGTAAGAACAGTAACCACTGCAGTTTGTTTGTCCAACGGATCTTTGTTAGTGCGAAGTTCTGCTAATTTATCGAAAATAACGTTTAATTTGTCAATAATGGAAATTATTGAAGCTGAACATGTTGGCGATGCAGATCGCGGTACCCCAAAACGAAAAAGAAATGAAACAAGCAGGCAACAACTAAAACAAATTAGGTAATGTTTTTTTTATGTTCAATACTTTACAATTTTTGGGTTAACATTTAAGATATTCCGATAGTGTTATGGATATGGAAAATTTTAGTTGGAACTAAAGGATTTGATTGCCCAACGTCACGTGTTTTTTAAAGAAACCAATAGAAAGATATTGTTTGTGGCGCTTATTGGACCTTGAACCTCCCCGTCGCAAAAGAAATCGTAAACCAAATGGAGATTTATATTATTACTTTTCAACGAACTCCGAAGGAGTCGTTACTGAATTCGCGAAGTCTTTCTGCCTCTCTACCTATTCGCATTTTTTTTAGAATTCTAAACTTCTGACTTCAGATTTGTATTCTACATCAAAAACCAAAGACAACGTCTTTTTTTTAATAACTCTTTGGAAACATGGTCAAAATGACCGCCCAAATTTGAAAAAAGTAGCAAAGCGGAGTTTGTTGTAGTTATGCTTTGCATTCTCAAATGTTTTAAATTTAACTAGGTATTATAAACATAAAAAGTTTTATAGTTTCAGATTAACGGAAAAAACCCAATTGGCCAAAAGCTGTTTTTAACGGTATTCAGTGTTACTCAACGGCGAGTTAATACTATCTGCAAAAAAATGCACGCAGGTTTAGCTGTTAAAGACAAACATGGAGGTGATAAACATTCATTAAAATTCAGTAATAAACTGCAAAAAGTTAAGGAATTTATTAATAATCTTAAAGAATATGAAATTTATTTTGGCCGTACTAAATCACGAATAATCTATTTGTCTGCAGAATACTCGATTAATAAATTGTGGGAAAAGATTTACAAGTCAATTACAAATATTTCAGTCGTGTTTTTAGTAATTATTCTAACATCGGCTTTAGAAGCCCTACAACAGATGTTTGTAGGTCTTGCGAACAGAAACGAAAATTATCATTGCAAACGACGAAAGTCATAAAAGAAAACTGAAAACTGAAAACTGAGTTACATGTTTATAAAATGAGAGACAAACAATTCTTTAAACTTACGAAGAAGAAACCAAGTAATACCATCTCATTTTGTTCTGACCCCCAACAAGTGCAGGTATTACCTAAGGTTCCCATACAAGATGCTTTTTACGCTCAGCAACTTCTGCATCACGGACACCGATTGCCGCCTTCCAGTGTTTTATACATGGATGGAACATCAAGCACGCAGAGGCGGAACAGAAATAGCATCTGCTCTTCTTCACTTTCTTACAACAACAAAATATCCTGAGGATATCACGCACATAAGGTTCTTTGCAGATGGTTGTGAAAGACAAAACAAAAATAGTCACATCGTGGATGGCTTGATGATATTGCTTAATGCAGGAAGCAGCTTTCGATCGAAATTGCTTGCTGAAAGAAAGAATTAAAAAACTGGAAACACAAAATAAATAATCATCAATTACATCCGAATTGAGCATTTATCAAAACTTTAAATGATAGGAACAAAAAAATAAAGGTCAACAAGAAAATTGAATTAAAGGGAGCTTTTCTTTTTTTTTTAAATAAAAGATCCTTAATAAATCTGGTGAGGTTACTCTAATTTTTATTACTAAGCAAAGATAAATTTTGTAATGGATTAAAAAATAACCAAATTTAACTGAATTAAATTATTCGCTAACGAGGAGCCGGAGAGATTCTCAAATTGGGTTGACAGTCCACTGCCATAATAGATTCTCATAATATTCTGCGTATGGATGACGGTGAAACTGAATTGTTCCCAGCATTTACTGCTACAGCCAGACCCAATTAAACTTAACCCTCCTTCTTGAAAAGCACGCAGGGCAACTCGGGTGCAACTTTTATTTTTGGGAAATTACTCGTATTTTTCACAACCAAATAAAAAAACTGGAGACAAAAGAGACCATCGTTAGTAACGAACCCGTAAGAGATGATAGAAAAGATAATTAACTTACCCCTTTTTTTAAAAGAGGGTTTTCAAACAACAACGAGAAAACCTTCCTCGCAATTCTTAGGTGAAGATCACCACACACTCTCACGTGTCGAATCTTTCTGTCCTGCCTGCGTGTTGCGTTCCCCTCTCACACGGAAGAAAGATGATATACCGTACAATTAATCATGTGGTGGGCTAATAACCACAAAAAGACCGTTATAATATTAAAGCTGTTACAATGTATTTAAAGAAAATTAAAAGAATCAGTTCAGCACGTAGACTAAAAATAAAGAAATCAAAGAATCTGGCTCGTGTTGCAGTCAAAATGAAACAACTGTACAGAAATGATGACCCTACATCAAAATTTGAAACACTTTTACGACCACGGAAGCGACTTAACGTGATATAATTAGAGGATCGTTCACTTAAACATACAATAAAGCAAAAAAAACTAAAAAGTTTGGCAAAGCTATTAGTAGGACTATCGGGAGATCAGTGGTGGGACGATTTTCAGACTCAACAAAAATAAACGAAAATTTTGCTGAGGGAGATTGTGATTCAGACAAAGTTCCGACAATGAACTTTGTGAATGTGAAAAACCAGAGGATGTCAATATTGTTTAGTTTGTAAGAATACTTATTTTCTGTTTGATTATAATAAATATTTTATTTTTGTTATTGAAAGAATACTTTATTCTGTTTAAATAAACTAGTTTTAGTAAACTTTAAACGTGCTTGTTGTTATTTGGGACAACTTAATTGCAGTTTGTCCAGCCTAGACAAACAAAAGTAATTATGTCCAGACTTATTTTTGTAATTTTAAGCAAAAAAGAAGAATTTTAGTATAACATATTAATCATTACCATAATATTTTTAATAATTATTGAAACAAAACAGAATTGCGTACTTCAAATATTAACAGTACAGCAGTGTTTTCCTGTTTTTCAAAAAATTCAAACACGGACAAACTGCTTATTGAGAGTCTGCTCTTCTTTTGTACTGTACTATTTAGTCAAATAAAATAAAAATAAAATAATAGTTTATATTTGAAAAAATATAATGGTGTAAGGTTAAATACAAAAAACTCATTCGTGACATTTATCCTACCTTAGACAGAAAAGGGTGGCTAAATCAAAAGCAAAAATAGAAATGTTATAAGACGAACAGACTATCAGTAGTATGTAGACTTTTGCAGAAGAGAGAATCGTGAGAATGAACCATACATTACCATAGGTCTTTATATCATAAACATATCGTAACTGTTAGTTTGCTTCTCTCTGTTTCTGCCACCATAACCATGTCATCTCTTTCATGAAACACTTTCTCCACCCTGTCTTTTAACCATGTGCTTGTAAGCCTGTCACTACTACAAATAATCACAATGTGATGCAACTTATTTTTCTAGTTAGATAATAAAGGTATTGTTTAATCCATCCGATGCGAGAAATACTTTCTAAGTTTGAGGAACTATCAAGATGAATTGTGGTAACTTCATCGAATTCGATTTAACTTAAAATTGTTCTAAAACTGGTACTAAAATACGTCTTACTGCCTTTGACATCTAAATTATCTAAGACAAGCAAAATGTTTCATTCGCATCAACAAATAGAATCTTTGAGAAAAGAATTCTCAAAAACCACAATTTGAGGTTGCAGTGGCAGTTATCCGACAAGGCCGAATTTTGGGTCCCCCTGTACTGTCTGAAAGATATTTCCTAGTAGTTTATTATTCTGAGATGAAGGTTTGTAATTTCGGTGTTTTACAACCTCATTTTCGACCTCAAAGATAAGAATTTCTAATATTCTGTAGTCATTATGAATTGCCATAAAAACTCTATTAGCGCATACATATTGATATTTGTAAATAGAGCCTACCCACCTGCAATGTAATGCTGTCTCGGCGACCAAGCATACTCTTCATATTTCTTCTTCATTTTATTCCATTCACGTCGCAAAACATTTTTTTCATCGTCTCAGGTTGCTTCAACTATTGCACAGTTCTCTATGTAATAAGTGATACATAAAGAAGATAATTGCTGTAGTTTTAATGAAATGTTCCCTTACAGAATTGTTTGGAGTATCAGAGGAAACGTTTTTGTTCAAGAAAGAAAGGAACACGGCCAGAAAGAATTTCGATATCTGTACTGTCTTATAGTTACAGAAAATGTAATCACTATTTTTTACGAAGCGAAACAAGTAATCTGCTGCATCATGAGAACTCAAAGTTCAATTCAAACCTTCGTTGACACGTGATCTAGTCGGCCACGAAGGAACACGTGTTAAGAGATATTAAATAATTATTGATATCTGCTTTATTAGGAGAAACTAGGGAGGTGTACCTTCCAGGAGCCGACGGTACGTCTGATCATGTACTGCTGGTAGTATCGTTTAAAATACAACTAGCACGTCTAGAGAGAAATTCTCCCTAAAGACGAATTGCGTATGAAAAATTAAAACAAACAGGCCCTGAAAATGGAGTTAGCAAAGAAATTAAATTGAAAGTGAAGACATCAATTGAGCACAAATTTGAAAAGGGTGAAAACCTGGGAAGAAATGGAAAACATTATGATGACCACTGCAAAAGACAAAATAGGTTACAGACAGAAAGCTGCGAAGCAGAGCTGGATGACAGATAAAATCCTAGCACTGTTTGAAAAACGTAGAGAATGCAAAGGCTAGCTTAAGAAATGGAAAGAAATACAAAAGGCAATTCGGTCGAAAATAAGAAAAGCTAAAAACGAGTGGCTGGATAGACAATGTGGAGAGCTAGAGAGATTACAGTGCATGATAATTTCAATATACACAAAAAGCTTAAAGAAACAGAGACAGTACACCGAAAAACACAATTCTCTACACTAGAAAACGATGAAGGAGAGCCTGCTGACGACAACCAACAAAAGAAAAGCAGATGGGAGACATACATTGCCAACCTCAGAATACCGCGAACAGATTGAGGAGAAGACAGAAGACAACCTAACTGGGCCTTTCATCACACAAGAAGAAATTAAAAGAGCAACAGACATCAAAAAACAACAAACAAACTGACTCAGATGAAACCCCAGCAGAACTAATTAAACTCGTCGACGATAAAAATATTGCACTACTTCAAAAAATGTTTTATCAAATCTATGAGACAAGGAAATTTCCAGCCCAGTGGCTTATGTCAACCTTTATTCCCTTGCCTAAAAAAGTAATGCAAAGAAATGCTCTGAATACTTATAGACTTATTAGTCTCATAAGCCACGCACTAAACTTATTTCTGAAAATCGTCCATTAGAGGATTTCAACAAAGTGCGAAAATTAAGAGTTTGACTTAAGCAGAGCATGGCAACTAGGAAAGCAATAGTCGAACCCAGATGGTAATCCAAAATTGCTACGACGAAAGAAAAGATGTTATACTCTGCTTCATAGACTATAAGAAAACTTTTGACAACGTCCAGCATCAAAAACTTTTGTAAGTACTGAAACGAATGAATATTGACCAAAGAGATATTCGCTGTATAGAAAACTTATACTGGAACTAAACCGCAGAAGTAAGAGTGGGCAGTGAAGTCACAACAGTACAAAAACATCTATAGGGCTATAAGACAAGGATGCGTCCTCTCCTACTATTCAATTTGTATTCAGAAAACATCTTTGAAGAGGCACTGGAAGGATGTGAACTAAGCAGTAAAGTAAATGGTGTTTGCATCAACAATATACGTTATGCAGACGACACAGTATTAATTGCTGACAATATAAAATAGAATATAGAATAGAAGATTCAAGAAGGTATTTACAAACACATACTTTGATCTCGGCCTTAAGGTTAGATTTGTTAAATATGATGTCTGGTCAGTGCGTCTTTTCGGTGTAGAAAGCTGGACTCGAAAAGTAAAAACAATAAACAAGCTGGAGGCATTTGAAATGTGGCTCTACGTTAGGATACTTAAAGTACCATGGACAGCAAGAAAAACGAACAAAAAGAGCTGAGAATCATAAAACTGGATCGTCAATTATTACTAAACATTAGAAGAGTAAAACAGCATATCTAAAGCATATAATGAGTAACCAAAAATTATCAATGCTTGCAATTAATAATAGAAGGGAAAATCGAGGGAAGGAAAGAAATTGGTCGGAGAAAAATGTCATGGTTACGTAACGTTAAACAATGGACCGGAACAAAAGATGCAGGAGTGTTGTTACACATCGCAAGGGACATAGAACGGATGTCCAATATGATCGCAAACATCTATTAATGGATAAGCATAGAAAGACAAAAAAAGGGAGGTTTGACACACTTAACATAGATTGGTAAGAATCCTTGTTTTAGCAGACTCTTTTCGCCATGCTTTCTTGGAGAAGCCTGAGAAAGTCGATGTATTTCTTCGGGAGTCTTGTAAGGGTGTGCACGCCAGGGAATATCTTCTGGTGTGCACTCTATATCCATTAAAGGTACTCCTTTGTATATTTCGTTCTAAAATCTTGAGAAACTACAATCTGGTGGGATAAGGATCAGATCGGTCAGTAACGTTTAAAGCAAGGATATCGTCTTAGGAAAAGTGATGTGGGTTGAATGGACAGATAGCGGTTTTAAAAAACCCTTTCGTAATATTTAATGGGGTAAAAGCTCGTCGATATGCATTATCAACTAGCTTTGTAACACCTTTTAATGTAATTCTTTGACCAGGATTTTGTATCATGAAATCATCACACGCTTGATTAAAATATGTCTTAAACGGCCCATATACAGCAACGTCTAGAGGTTGTAAGTGATGACTGGTATGTGGAGGTATTGCAAGTAAAGTTATATCATTATCTTTGCAAATATCAAGTCCTATAGGTAATACAATATACCTATGCTGCTGCGATTATCTAAAATCAACAAATCCTTACTTTTTTGCTACATCTAATAGATCTTATGAAGTACAGCAAATATAATTCAAGATTATCTGTTGTAATCTAAACGCTTAGATGAGTTACACAAACCCACTAAAAAACAGAAACTGAAGGAATTGAATTTTCTGTTGCATTTACAGTAGAAAGGCTAGTGACCGTCTGCCCCCGAAGTGGCTTGTATTATCCCTTCTGTAATATTAATTTACTAGGTTTGTGGAGTCTACACCCCGATCTCATCACAATTGTAAATTGACTCGGTCCAAATTGCTCCCAAAAACGACTTGTAAAAAATAGTACAGAAAGGCAATAAGAGAGGCCAAGATTAGAAGTAACAATAATTTTATTAATTCATCGGCAAATAAGTGTGGGGCAGCATGGGCAATAGTTAACAACTATCGCACCAGTTTGGCTTCAGAAAGGGCCTATCAACTACCAAGGCTATTCTTGACTTTGTTGAGTATATACTCAATTGTTTTGAGAATTCCGTATATGTTATGGCAGTGCTATGTGATCTAACAAAAGCCTTCGACTGCATCCTCCATCAGCTATTAATTCTCAAACTTCAATACTATAAATTTGATGACAAAAGTATTTCACTTATTACATCGTATCTTTCAGGAAGAGAACAAGTTGTTGAATTTAATAATGTTAAATCATCCCTATTACCTATCAAACTTGGAGTCCCACAGGGCTCCGTTTTAAGACCAATTCTCTTTTGATCTACTTTAACGACTTAACAACTGCGCTTACAAACTGTTGTAAACTAACATTATTTGCAGATGACACAATAATATCTGTCTCTGGCACTGATCCTTTGGGCGACTTTTCCAATTTCTTCATTCCCTCGGAAAAGTAGGTTTTGTCAAACCCTGCAAAATATTCATTTACGGCTTCAATGACCGCTTCATTTGACAAAAATCTCTTTCTACCAAGCCAAATTTTCAAATTTGGAAACAAGAAAAGGTCGCACGGAACCAAGTTGGGGGAATAAAGCAGATCAGGTATCAATTCGAACCCTAGTTCGTACAATTTTGCCATTTCAATTGTCGACTTGTGAGATGGCGCGTTATCCTGGTGAAAGAGAACTTTTTTGTGCGCCAATCTAGGCCGTTTTTCTTTTAAATTTTCTTTTAATCTTTCCAACAATTGTTAAGTTTTATTTTGGTTTTCATTATTATTGAATTGTTTTTCATATTTGTTTCAATTTTATTCTAGTCGGTTAGTTGGCATATTCATTTACAAAAACAAGTTTTGTAATTTGTAGAAAAACAATTTTTGACAAGTCAAGAATTGTTCGTGAAAAGTAAAATTCTGCTTGGAGCAGAAAAAAGCTTGGTTTAAAGCAACTGTGCAGCTTTTATATCACCGTAGGTGGATTTTGTGAAGTTGGCTTTTTTAGTTATTTCCTTAGTTATACTATTGACTTGGTAAATTAGTTTAGAAGAATAACTAATGTAAATACCGCGTATGCAGGATTTGTTAGACCAAGTACACATTGGGCCGATTTCGATCTAAAGGTAAATTTCCATAATCATTCCTTAAGGAATCTTTAGTATACCCTTTTTTTCATTATATTAGGCCTCGTTCTCTTCGTTCTCTTTGCTTTCCTTCTCGGTCTCTTCGTTTTTACTTTTCTTCATGGTTCCTTGCTTTACTTGTGGGAAGTGAAAATTTACTCTAATAAGTATTTATGCGTATTGGCTACTTCAAAGTATTCTGATTACTATTATGTACAGGGGGGGGGGGTCCTACCTTCTCAACTCCCTAGAGCTGCTTAGTCAACGTGCAACGCTATGTATGCGCTTTTCTTTCAACTGACTGTTAAGTGACATTTTATATACAATCATACACACACTAGATTTAAGAGCGCATGGTAGTAATTTGTGTTACTCAGCGTCAGTAGAAAGAGAAACTAAATATAGCGTCGCATTTTGCCCTGAGCCAACGTCCAAAAAATAAAATTATTTATATTAAACGAAACTGGACCAGAAGAATTCATGTTTCCATTTTATTAGTTTGTGCTGGTGAATAAAAACAACCATTATGCACATATTTTGACATGACATTCTAAATAAAAGTATAGGTATAGTACTATTTCAACAAAGTCTTATTAAACAAGATCGCGTATCTACAAAAGCTAGCGACTATTTTTTTTGTTTGCCATGCCCACGGCATTTAAAACATCGTCAGGGTTTACTTCTATATTCCAGTGAATAGACAAAAAAGCTGAGAAACTCAGTCTTTCGTTCCCCATCTTGTTTCTTGATAAAGACTTAACTCTTTTCATCGTGGAGGACAAGCGCTCTACACTGGTTGTTGTAACCAAAGTAGTCGCCAAAATTGTGAGAAGATTGTGTATATTTGGGAAAAAAACCTTGTTACAATTTTCTAGTACTGTGAGAACGTCGGTATTTGGCTCTATTGACGAGACTCTTTTGCATCAAACATAATATTCAGCATCTACCGCCGTAACTGGACATATTTGGGAATAATAGAGTGAAAAGCTTTCTAGCAATACTGCTTTTTCGGGTGAAGCAAATCCTGGTAAAAGCATTTAAAAAGCTGAAAGGAAATTTTCATTTGCCGTGAAGGGATGACATTATTTGCATGCTTTACAGCTGCTACTAAATCGTAAGATGGACTTTGCAGGAATATAGAGAGTGGTAAGGTGAAATTGAAAAGTTTTTTACAAACCACCAATGAGATAATAAATTCGCTTTGTTTCCATTGCTGCCAAAAGTGTTGCAGCTGTGACAGAAAGGCTTTTTACTTCTTGTGCAACATCCTGCAGACTGGAAACAATAGGTTTCAGGAGCTCAGCAAAAACCAAAACACTATAATGACGTTCGATGAAATTACAGAGGCGAAGAAAGTATTTTTTGGAGATTTCGGGGAGGGGGTCCGGACCCTTGGGCCTTATAAGATGTAGGATGATTTCTAGCATTTTTGCATATCTCTACATAATCAGCTGGCACATGAACTTCTCTCTGTTTTAGATACCGCTCTATGGTGGAGTGCATAGAGTCACACTCCATTTGAATGTGACCTTTTTCCAGATATTTGCTTTCGATGCAGATCTTGTACTTAACAGCTAAATGTAACAGGGCATTGCTCAAAATAGAACTTCTGTTTTGATAGTTACAGCCGACACTGAAAATTATTATTTTCTTTGCAGTGTTGCGAAACGGTAACTGGAATTGAATGAAATGACTTACAATGCTTGCAAACTCATTTGCAGTGAGTTCGCCTTCTGTTTCATTCCACAGGTAGCAAAATCTATCTTTTGTCTTTAGATCATAGGTACAAAGGTTGTGGACCGAAAGTTTCCTCCTGTAATATATGCCTGAAGCATTTGATTTAGGATACAATAACAGGCTCTGAAGATCTACCGTGTAAACATGCTTTTCATTTCTTTTATCGTTGTCTTTTTCTTGCCTAGCAGCGGTTTTCTTCTTTGAATGATCCTTGTATTCTTCACTAGTGATGTGTTTTAGCTTGTATGCTCTACATATATCACATTGATCTTTCTTCGGTCTGTATAAAGACAAATTCAGATCTTCAAACGTTTTGTGGAATGTACAGGAAGACAGTGGCCTGCATTTTTTTCCTTGCACCAATTGTCAGTATAAACCTTGAACAACTGAGACTTTGACGTCCAACAAGGTTCCAAATAGAGTTTTTGAAAAGATGTCCGACAATAATGTGACTCTACATTTGGCAATGCCAATAAAAACTCTTTTAATAAATTTAATCTTTCATTTAAATTTCGTTGTCTTGTAATCTTCTTTGATTGTCTTTTATTTTCAGTTCTCTCGTCGGTTTCGTCTTTTTCTTCCAACTCTACATGATCTTCTCCTCCGTCGTCTAACCACTTGTTGACCATCCATTCTCCTATCCCTAAAATTGCCAGTAATGTCTTTTTGCATACTCTGACCTTTGTTGAATTATTTACACATAAATAGAATTTAAAAGAAAATTTTCGGCGTGAAGTTTTTTCAATTTTCCTATCCCGAGATCTTTGGGTAAAATTTACATCTGTCATAGTTTTTAGGAAAATCTTTCTTTCCTTCCAGCTCAACTTCCAAAAATCATTGAACATCTTTTTTGTCTTTCTGTTTCTGTCAATGTCTTGCAATGAAAAGTTTTACTTTTACATTTGCAAGTAATTTCTTTCATCGTTCTCTTAGGCCTACTGACAAATCCCGTGACTTTTCCATCTGTAACCTTTCTCCCTTTGTATTCTTTACCTTGTTCACGTAAGATCTTTGCTTTTTTAACTTTTCAATCATCTTCGCTTACTTGATGTCGTTTCCTTCTTCTGGGTTTCAGAATATCTTGACTTATGTCTTTATCAAGATTTTCAGCTTCTTCAATTGCCTCAACTGGTTCTGTGTTATTAACACTGTTATTTGCTTCTGTTTCTATTGTAATTATATTCAAGTCATTTATATCAGCTGTTTCTACGTCAATAGTCGTACTGATTTGATGATTAGGTTCTTCCATTTTATTATCCCACAGAACTCTAGGTTCTGGTAATTGATTTTTCTCATTGTAAACTTCAGCTACCACAATTATTTCTTGTCTACTGTTTACCTCTTGACTTAACTCCGTTGCATCCTTTGTTCTCTTGTCACATGGTTCTGAGATAAACTCATTAGATTTTTCTGCTTGACAGTAAACACTTTCACTTATTAAAGTATAATCAAGGTCTGTATGGGTCAGTATGTTACAATCATAATGTAATTCTTTAACAGCACTAAGTGCTTCAGTATCTGAAAAGTTTAGGTTTATAGGGAGACTTTCCAAACTTATATCTTGACTTATATCAAAATTTCCAGCTTCTTCCTTTTCCTCCACTAATTGTATGTTATTAAAATTTTTGTTATTATTTTCAGTCTCTAATATTATTAAATTATTTAAGTCATTTACATGAGCTGTTTGATTTTGAGCTTCAGATTCAGGAAATATTTGGATTAAGATGCCATTTTCATCAATCATCAACGTGTCTGCTGTAGAAATAATATCATCAACAATGACATCTTCCTTGTCAATCTTTGAAGGTGAATTAGTACAGTCAGTACAATCTTGGTTCTTGACCGGCGGCGAAAGCAAACATCCACCATTTTCCTTGTCAGATTGTGCAATTATTGCTAGTTGTAGTATTTTTTTTTGTTCTCGAAGACATTTTTGAACTGAAAAGTAACAAAAACGTAATTAGTGGTCAGTTTAATAAAACGAATACAGACCACTTAACTCCTGGAATGTCTTTCATTCAAAACCTTTAATTGTAGATAAACCCCGTATCTACCGTTCCATATTGAAATAAAACCTCGTAACTTCATAAAGAACGGATTAGCACACAACGTAACTCCATCTGAGTTTAGTAGAAGTACACAAAAAATAATGTTTTTCTGCTAGTAAATCCTTATAAAACTTATAAATTACCTGAATTTAAACTAAACTTAGTAAAGTACAATTTTAATTAAATTATTTTAAAAGTAAACGTTGATAGAATGAAAACGTGTAACTCCTCAAAAATTGCAAACTAACCTAAAACTTTGTTTTGTTAACAAAACACGTAAATCACATATCCTTTTCAAACAGGTTAGTTTTCAACTTAAAATTTTATATTCATTATAATTTTATGCTAAAATAATATTATATTGCATTACCAACCTTCAAACACGTGCCATGTAGCCTCCAAACAATAAAAGAATGTTGTAATCACAGATAAATCCAAACATTGCACGGACAGCACACTTTTGCATTACAACAGGCTGCCCCTGCTAGGAGTTACTTGGTTTACACTAACGAAATTCCCTCCTAAAAATATACGTGGTTTGTTTTTCCTTTTTGTTCGATGATTTAAATTTTTTGGAGTTATGAGGTTTGGTGAAGTTGTGCAGGAACCATAAACGAATGCAATAGCATGAAAATTTCAAAATCGTATTTTGTGGAGTTACGTGGTTTGTTAATTAGGACAACGATATCTTAAAGCCGCATTTCTGCGAGATTTTCTTTTAGAAGACAAGTATAGCTTTTTTTGCTTCATTTATTCTACCCATAATGATAAAATTTAAACTAAAAGTAAAAATTAAATCGTTTCCTAACACAAAACTTGTCACAAAATATTGTCGGCACGTTTCCAGGTAAATATGAAACCAAAAGGGCAATGTTGCCGCTAGAAAACTTGTAAGGGTTGTATCTGATTCATAACAAACAAGCGGTCGTGTAAACAAGCTCTCTGTTATGGTGCTATGTAAGAAACAGAAATTAGAGGTGCATGCTGCATTTGTATTCGGAGGGTTGAGTGTAAGAGACACGCTAGCGGAGGAAATTGGTGGTAGTTTCACACTTGTCACGTGGTCTCTATGGCTCTTAAATTGTTAATTTGTTTCTTGACTTGTGTAAAATACATGTATTGTTAACACCAATAAAATCATTTATTCATTTATTTATAGAATATACAGAAAGAATCTGCAGGTGAATTCATTAGAAGAAAAGATAGAGGAAAGTCAGCTGCGATGGTATGGATATGTGAAACGTATGGAGGACAGCAAAATAGTTAGTCACGCATTTGGAGCAAAAGTGACGAGGAAAACCACAAAAAACTTGGTTGCAGAAGTGAGAAAAGCTGGGATAAAGAGAGCTGTGGCATGAGAAGACATAAACCAGGCTGTGCAAGACAGAAAGGGATAGAGAAAAATATGGAAAAGGCAAGTTCCCACGCCAACACTGTTTATTACCGACACGTCTTTAAATAGGTAATGTTGGGCTGTTAAAGGTAAGAACGCAGACAAAGTTTTAGTTTGATAATCTAGGGCATCTTTAAAATCATTTTTCAGTTTTTCTTCACTTGCGTTTGTCAAATCTTTACAAGTAACCACACTTTTGGAAATATCAAAAGCTTTCTAAACAGTTACTGTAACAAGAACAGAACTAGAAACTCTTAATGTTTCCGCCAAGTTCTTTTTTTAGTCCTAGATACAATTTTTTATAGAGCCGGTAGGTAGATTTTATTGAAACCTTTGTTGTCTATCGCTTAGATAATAAAAACCTCGAGAAAAATTTGCTTTGGTTCTGCTGTTTACTTCTCTTCGATTGGGAAAGGGACGTGTAGCATACAGAGATACTTGCATACAAAATTGTATGGTGTCGTCAGGATAGAGTAACCACCATTTGCACTATCAACTCTTAGCCAGACAGTAGCTTTGTTGAGAAAAAGTCAGAAAAGATTAGTAAAATCCTAAAACTATTAATAAAAAGAAAATAAGTTTATAAATTACCTTTTTCATCAGAAGCTAGATGACTGGCAGCTTCCAATCTTTTGAGCTTGGCTAACTATCCAAAGACTATCTTAGACAAGAAATTTTGATATTTATAATTTCTCTTAATTTTTATCTATTGAGGTATTTTATATGATTAAACTAAGAATAAAATGTTTGTTTAAAGTGGAAACACCATTCCGAGGTTTACAAAACATTGGTAACCACTTTTTAAGTTGATTGAATGAATATCAAGCGTGAAAAAAAAAGAATTCAACAAATTCATTGTTTTGAAGACAATCAAAATGTTTGAAAATCTTTTAGATGTGTCTATTTTATCTTTTTATTCGGCATTGTTTCGTGTAGGTGAAGTTATGAAGCATTATCGATTTGTTTTCATCTGAAAGCGTTTTCTTTTTATCTTTTCAATTATATGCTACCTTTAGTTTCTCTCTTAGGTACACTGCTGTAAAAAAATTAATGAAGTATTCAAATACGAATTGGATAAGTTTAACAAAAAAAAATGTCATAAATATTATTTGTAACTTTTTACTGGGTCAGAGAACACTTATGTTTTCTCTGAAAACATTTACTGGCAGATTAAAAATCTTAAAGTTTATTTACATTTGTGTCTAGTGAGTTAGAATTTTTCTAAGCAAAACAGTGCTATATCGGAAATTATAAAAAGCGAATTTACTTTAATTCCAAGTCTTGCGAAAAGCTAGAGGCAGAAATTTTCATGATAGTTCGTTATGTAATCAATGGTACATTTGTCACTATTCCTTGAAATTTAGAATTTTCTGCATCAATATTTAAGTACGTTATACAAACTACAAAATAATCAAACAATACTTTAAATTATTACATTTAGCTCAAGGCCTTGAACCGAGCAATTTCACCGTCTGGTATAATATAGGAAGTGCAAGGATCTCGGTTACCTTCTTATGAGTTTAAAAGCAGGTTACAGTGCTAACGCAACTTGCTACACACATCTCTTTCACCTACAGCCTCTGGCTACTACCTACTAAAACTGATCTTGACAATGGAATTTGCAAGTTCAAATGTATTTAAAGTTTCTTTTATTTAAAATGTTTCCAGATTTAACTATAATTACTTAAAAAATACATTAACTTGCGTGAACTAGATTATCTGTAATCATAGTTACATTAAGTGAAGATTTTCCAAAAGTTAATTACTATTCAAGTTTGACGTAAAATCGAAAATTTGGAAATTTCACTTTTAGGATATAACTTGGACTTTATTTTTTCATGTTATTATGTGCACATACACATTTCAATGATAATTATACTATTATTATTATTGTTGTTATTACCATGTAGGAAATACAAAACTTCAGTTGACGTTTAAAAAATTTCTCGATACTTCACATCCACTTAAAACGACTTTCTATAGAAATTCAATTAAAATATGTCATATTTGAGGATTCTGTTTATCAAGTGGGGATTTCTAGTTATTATGTTTTATCACATGGTCGTATTCATCAGTATTGTCTCTCTTTTTCTGGCTAAACGGGAGTGAGAGAAGTGAAAGGAAGATAATGTACAATTATAAGTAAATATTGATGTACAGTTAACTGCAGTATGAAAAGAAGACCGTGTTGGGCACTTAGGGCAGTTACTAGTAGATATTCATTGTGAAAAGGCGGATGTAGACAAAGTGGAGAAGAAAGTGTTTGTTATAATTATTGAGTTTTGGCTTACTTTGTTTATTTGAAGAAGTAAGTTAACTAATAGTTTTTATATAAATATTTTGTGTGTGCGTGCGCGTGTATTAAAATTTTGTTATTTTTCAAATTGAATTTTTTTATTTATGGCTTTGATATTTCCATAGTTTTACGAAATATCCCATAAATGGTTTAAACAAATTTGTTCTTCTGTCAAAATTAATTTTAAAAATTTTAAAAAATTATTGAAAAAATATTGCAAAAATAATAATATTTTGGCTGTAGAATTATTATTATTATTATTACTATTATCATTGTCATTAACAGAAAGCACGTATAGTACATAGAAATCGAGAATAACCTCTTAAGTATAATTTTTAATGTCACAACTCTAGTGCCTTTAGAATTTCTATTTTTATACTAACATTTTTGAATTGTTAAATGAGAAAGTACGAGATAATTCAAATTGGTCTCAAAGAAGAAGAAATTTAGTAGCTAGTTGCAAAAACATTTCAATATGATAAATAGAGGTTAAGTAGATTGCGTGTAAAAATAAATTCAAATTTGGGCTGGTACTGCCGGTATAGATACAGTTAGTGATTCTTTAATCTTGGGAATGATCTAGTTCTAATAGTCTACAAGCGTTCTGTTGTGTATTACAATATTTGACTAAATACCTTACTGTTTGTTTTTGTTTAATTGCAATGTTTACATTATTATTTAGTGCCGCCTAATAAGTTTTTAGAAACATCATATATAGGGTGTCTTTACAATAAATAGAGGTATTGATACAGAAAATTCCTTAGATGCAGAATATCAGAAATTCATTTAAACTCCTTTTAGATACCGACATCATAGGCAGAAGTTTTTTTCTAGTATCTACAGTTTTCGAGTAAAATTAAAATTTCTTTCTTTCAATACCAAAATTTAATTTGTTTGCTCGCCCTTTTAATATCTAAAAAACAACGAGCAATATTAAATTGAAAATGTCTACATGTTTCTTATGCTACGCAATAGAATATTAAGTGAATTAATTGACAACAAATTTATCATAAAAAAGATATAATATGGTAGTACAACCACATCATTCCATAATCTATGTTACGCCACTGTTTCCGAAGTATACAAATAATGTAATGACAAAAATTACTCTTGTTTTGTTTTATAAAATGTGCTCGTTTTCAAGTAAAATCGAATTTCCCGAGGTCATATAACCAAAAAGTCTTAAATTACAAAATTTGAAAATTTTGATTTTACTTGCAAATGGTGCATCTTATGAAAAAAAACACAAAAGCACTTTTTGTTCCTAAATCACTAGCACATTTCAGAAATGAGTTTATTGTCTTTCTTTTCAGTGACGTAACGTAGACTTTTTAGAACGACATCCACTGTTATGTGGTGAAACAGCTTTACTTTATTACCAAATTAGTATTTTATTTTTTTTTGTGTTTTGGCACTTTTATTTTTGTTTTAAGTATATTTGAATAAAAATCAAGCTAAAGGAAATTTTCGTAATGTATTTTACATTTATAAAATTACTTTAAAAATTAAATATTGTGCTAAAAGATTTTTTCTATTAATAGGAATATTTTTATAATTCAACCAGTAGAGTTTACACTGAATTATAATTTTGAATAAGCATTTTTTTTCAATGCCTGCGAACGGCCAATGAACTTAACAACACTAATTATCATTGCTGACTGTGAATAAATTACTAGAATCATTCTGTTTATTAGTTATTTTTATAATTTACAACTATTAAAAAGTAATAATAGTTTCGTTTATAACAACATTTATGTAAAACTCGATAATTTCAATAGAAAAATAACTTTAATCAAGCCAAGGTTAATTGTTAAAATTGTATCAATTTGTCTATGATAATCTGCTATTGTTATTAAAAATCAGGTCATGTTGGTGAAACCATTTCTTAGAGATGCAACAATGTGATATTATAAAATCGCTTTTTAAGCAAATTTATCTCAAATTATCAATTTTGTAATGTTAATATAATTCAGTATTTTATTGCTCTGAAAGTTAAATAAACTAACCACTTTCATCTTGTATATCATTAACCAACAAAAGATAATTTTTTAAAACCCTCAATCAATTCACTACAAATCACATTGTGTTAAATTAATGAAATCAAGAACAATCAGTTAAAGAAATTATGTAGAAATCAGGTCAATAACAAAATGTACTTGCAACACTAAACAAAAATTATAAATTCAAATTGATGTACAGTATAAATGTAAAGACATTTGTAAAAAATGAATTTGTTTGCCCTCACTATTCAAACTGCAATGTTGTGTTGATTTCTATTTACCACATTAATGGAACAATACAAATTAATCTTCAACTCATATAATTATTAGCTTTTATGTTTCTCTATTTCAGAACACAATGGCTTCTTTAATGCATATGGTCGTTGAAAATTACAATGAAGTCCTAGAAGCAAAGAAAGGTAAGATCTACAATATTTAAAAACACCATCAAAATATAATTTTTAATTTTTAGATCCTTTGGTGGACTCTTGGCTTTTTATGCAATCTCCAGCACCAGTTATAGGAATTCTAATACTCTATTTATATTTTGTATTAAAACTAGGACCTCAGTTAATGGAGAAACGACCCCCTCTTAATTTACAAAAAGTCCTAATAGTTTACAATGCTTATCAAGTAGTTTTTAGTGTATGGCTCTGCTGTCAAGCTTTTAATGTAGACAACATCTTTACCTTGTTATTCAGACACTGCTCTGCTGCACAACCAGATAGAAAACATGCAGCTCTGGTAAGAAAAATTCTTACTATAATTATTAATTTATCGTATTATTTTGATAATACTTTTTAGCTTTCTAATGGTGCTTGGTGGTATTTTTTCTCAAAAGTGGTTGAACTACTTGACACAGTTTTCTTTGTTTTAAGAAAAAAACAATCGCAAGTTACATTCCTTCACGTTTATCATCATTCAATAACTATGTTCTTTTCATGGGGCTATTTGAAATTCTTACCAGGTAAAAATTTCAAATTTTAACAATCATTGAATATTTTAAACATTTTATTTAAATTTAGGTGAACAAGGAGTTGTGATAGGCTTTTTAAATTCTGCAGTACATGTTGTAATGTACTCCTATTATTTAATTGCTGCCCTGGGTCCAAAATATCAGAAATATTTATGGTGGAAAAAATACATGACATGGATGCAATTGGTAAGAAAAGAGATGAATAATTATTTATTATTTTATAACTATAAATATTATTAATTTTTCAGACTCAATTTTGTTTAATGTTGGTGTACCTCATGTATGTCTTAGCGATGGATTGCAAAGTACCTAAAGCCTTGTCATTCTTCTTTGTTGCTAATGTTGTTGTATTCCTCTACCTCTTTGGTGATTTCTACAGGAAGGCATACAGCAAGAAAAATAAAATGAATCTAATTGCAAATAAAGCTATTCTTAATAATAATAATGATAATCATAATAATAAATCAGAATAGACTGTTACCTACCTCAAAATAGTTATTTTTAAGTCTAGTAATAGTTTTTTTAAGTTTTTGTTTTTGTTTCAAATTCTCAAATTTAACTTGTTTTGATTAATATTCATAAGTGCTGTACATAGCATATATATAAAAATAAATTATTCCAAAAAACAGTGTTTATATTTATATCAAATTATATTATAGGCAAGATAAAGCAGTAATAATATGTTAATTTATTATAAATCAAATAGATAGAAACAAGACAAAAATATTATGTGAATATTTAGGATAAGAAGACAACATGGAAGTGTTAATAATAAAATGTACAAATATAATTTGTGTTTATTTGTGATTATTTATTAGGCTACCATTACCTAAATTAGTTTTACTGAACTGCGAAGAATGTATACAATACAATAATCAGGAAGTCAATTGCAAATGTTTCAAAGACGTTACACTAGTTAACACGTCACTTCAACATACAAGCTAAGACAAAAAACAAAATCTATTTAACTTTGTGTAAATTTTACCAATAACACTAATGTGAGACTTCTTTTAAGAAAACTTGAAATCCAAATATTGATACCAACATTTTATGTTACAAAAATTGACACGAACTTAGCATTTCAGAATAACAAATAAGACGTTTTCAAAATTACGTGACATACAATTAAACAGGGTGGAAAAGGGAAAAATAACTACTGAAAGATGATATTGACTTCAGTTTGGCAGATCTGCAAGATCGTTATTATCCAATAGTCAATAAAAATATCATTGAATCAATAAAGAAGTTGCTAAGTATGAAACAAAGATTTAATGTGCTCTGGGTTTTGTACTGTACTATTTAGTCAGATATAATGAAAATAAAATAAAAGTTTACCTTTGGAGAAATATAACGGTGTAAGCTTAAATACAAAAAATTCATTCCTGATATTTATCCTTTCTTAGACAGAAAGGGGTGGCTACATCAAAATCAAAAATAGAAATGTTATAAGACGAACAGACTATCAGTAGTATGTAGACTTCCAGAAGAGAGGATCGTGAGAATGAACCATACATTACCATACGTCTTTATATCATAAACATATTGTAACTGTAAGTTTGCTTCTTTCTGTTTCTGCCACCATAACCATGTCATCTCTTTAATGTCCTTTAACCATGTGCTTGTAAGCCTGTCACTACTACAAATAATCACAATGTGATGCAAATTTATTTTTCTACTTAGATAATCAAGGTATTGTTTAATCCATCTGACGCGAGAAATACTTTCTAAGTTTGAGGAACCATCAAGATGAATTATGGTAACTCCATCGAATTTGATTTAACTTATAACTGTTCTAAAACTGATACTAAAATACTTCTAACTACCTTTGACATCTAAATTGTCTAAATCAAGCAAAACTTTTTATTGGCATCAACAAATAGAATCTTTGAGAAAAGAATTCACAAACAACTCAATTTGAGTTTGCAAAGGCAGTTATCCGACAAGGCCGAATTTTGAGTCCCCCGGTACTGTCTGAAAGATATTTCATAGTAGTTTATTATCATGAAATAAAGTTTTGCAATTTCGGTGTTTTACAACCTCATTTCCGACCTCAAAGATAAGAATTTTTAACATTTTGTAGTCATTGTGAATTACCCTAAAAACTCTATTAGCGCATATATTGCTATCTCAAAGACCAAGTATGCTCTTCATATGTCTTTTTCATTATATTCCATTAACGTCGCAAAACATTTTTTCATCGTCTCAGGTTGCTTCCACTATTGCACAGTTCTCTACGTAATAAGTAAGACATAAAAAAGGTAATTCCTGTAGTTTTAATGAAATGTTTCCTTATAGAATTGTTTGGAGTATCAGATTATGTTTTTTTTTCACGGAAAAGCGTCAGGGCCAAAAAGAATATCGTTTTCTGTACTGTCTTATTGTTGCGGAAAATGCAATCACTATTTTTTACGAAACGAAACAAGTAATCTGCTGCATCATGAGAACTCAGAGTTCAATTCAAAGCTACGTTGACACATGATCTAGTCGGCCATGAAGGAGCACGTGTTAAGAGATATTAAATAATTAATCGATATCTTTTTTATTAGGAGAAACTAGGAAGGTGTACCTTCCAGGAACCGACGGTACGTCTGATCACGTACTGCTGGTAGCATCGTTTAAAATAAAACTAGCACGTCTAGAAATAAATTCTCCGTAAAGAAGAATTGCATATGAAAAATTAAAACAAACAGGCCTTAAAAATGGAGTTAGCGAAGAAATTAAATTGAAAGATGCGAAGCAGAGCTGGATGAGAGATAGAATCCTACCACTGTTTGAAAAACGTAAAGAATGCAAAGGCTAGCTTAAGAAATGCAAAGAAATACAAAAGACAATTCGGTCGAAAATAAGAAAAGCTAAAGACGGTTGGCTGGATATACAATGTGGAGAGCTAGAGAGATTACAGTGCATGATAATTTCAATCTGCACAAAAAGCTTAAAGAAACAGCGATAGTATACCGAAAAACACAATTTTCTACACTAGAAAGCGATGAAGGGGAGCCTGCTGATGACAACCAACAAAAGAAAAGCAGATGGGAGACATACATTGGCAACCTCAGAAGACCGCGAACAGATTGAGGAGAAGACAGAAGACAGAAGACAAACTAACAGGGTCTTCCATCACACAAGAGAAAATTAAAAGAGCAATACGAACATCAAAAGACAACAAGACCCAAATGAAACGATAGCAGAACTAATTAAAAAAATATTACACTACTTCAAAAAACTTTTAATCAAATCTATGAGACAGTAGAATTTCCATCCCAATGGCTTACGTCAACGTTTATCCTCTTGCCTAAAAAAATTAATGTAAAGAAATGCTCTGAATACTTATAGACTCGTTAGGCTCATAAGTTACGCACTAAAAATATTTCTGCAAATCGTCCATTAGAGGATTTCAACCAAGTACGAAAATTCTTAATTAGGCTTTAGACAGGGCCTGGCGACTAGGAAAGCAATGGTCGGAACACAGATGCTAAATCCAGAATTGCTACGACCAAAGAAAAGAAGTACTCTGCTTTATAGACTATAAGAAAACGTCTGACAAGGTCCAGCATCAAAAACTAATGGAAATACTGAAACGAATGAATATTGACCAAAGAGACATTGGCTGTATAAAAAACTTATACTGGGACCAAACCACAAAAGTAACAGTGGGCAGTGAAGTCACAACAGCACAAAAAATTTATAGCGGTGTAAGACGAGTATGCGCCCTCACCTACTATTCAATTTGTATTCAGCAAACATCTTTCAAGAGGCACTGGAAGAATGTGAACTGGGCATTCAAGTAAATGGTGTTTGCATCAACAATATACGTTATGCAGACGACACAGTATTAATTGCTGATAATATAGATGACCTTCAGTACTTTCTCAATGTAGTCGGCGAGCAAAGTATAAAGATGGGTCTTAACATCACCATTACAAAGACAAAATTTATGATAATTAACCGCAATAGGGACAAGTTGGAAACTCACGACTACTATATGAAAATCAGCGAATTGATAGAGTACACAAATTTAATTACCTGGGAACATGGCTAGATGAAGACTTGACATCTGATATGGAAATAAAGTGCACAATAGAAAAAGCACGAAGCGCATTCATAAGATTCAAGAAGGTATTAACAAACACAGACTTTGACCTCGACCTTAACGTTAGATTTGTTAAATGGTATGTCTGAAAAGCTGGACTCTAAAAGGAAAAACAATGAACAAGCTTGAGGCTTTTGAAATGTGGCTCTACTTTAGGATCCTTCTTAATATTTAATGCAAAAAAATTTATTTGATGGTTAATATTCTCTTTAAAAAAAATTTAATTTTAGGAAGTCAACATGTCTAAACAACCAACTTAAGTGAAAAATTAATTTTTAAAGAGTATCATGTAGAAAATAGGAATTAAATTCATTTGTTTATTAATTGTTTACTTATTTTGTATTTGCATGTATTTTTTTTAATAAATTCTTTTCGTTTCAATAAATCGTTTGTGAGCAAATGCAAGAAAGGCATAAAATTGTTAAATTATTTTATGCTTATGGCGAGTAACGAAGATATCGCTAAAACAGATTTAATTTGCCAAACATGTGATTCGAATGAAGCTTCTAAGAACTCGTATGTAGTCATTTAAGAAATAATCATTCATCACGTTTACACGATGTTTATAGCTTTGTTTGTTTAAAGGGCGGCTACTAGGACCTTGACGGCGGATTACGGGGCCAAAGTGTCGGTTTTAATAAATTATTTTTTTTCTCATATAAAACTAAACGTTTAATGACTTTTGACGATTGAGCATGTATATCATTTAAATATGCATAGCTATACAGAAAGTTTCATTGATAAATATTATTTCCTTTTAAATTTAAACGAATTTGAACTTCAAATATTCTTTAGGTGGCAGAGGATTGGTGCTTTTACCCTAACTTTTTTTTCGAGTATTTCTAGATCAACACTACAATCGATTGTGGACACTGAAATTGCGCCTTGAGTTTGAAAATGCCAATAAGTTCTTCCAATCTTCAACTATGATAACATATGGGAAATAATCATAGAAGGTAGTTTGTTTTGTATAAAAAAACTTTTGGATATCATAATCTGAGTCACTGACTATATCTATGATTTTATTTAGAAAATCTCACTTTTAATTAAAATAGTTAAATAGATCTTTGGGAATAATATGTGCCGTCAGGTATTGTATATTTGATGACTGTCATTAAAACAAACATTTACTCCTGGGTTAAACAGGTTTCACTTCACAAGCGTTACATCAAATTATAAACAGATAAAAACATAAGAGCGACATCTGTAGGTTAACTGATATTGTTCTACTCGTATAACGTACGTGTCTCTTTTACTATCACTCGTGAATTTTAAAATAAATTGAAGATAACTTTAACAACGACCTCGTCGATAAACACTAATACTACCCGAGCAAGCTATCCTGACTTTACATCTGATATTATTTATTTACAGTTTAAAGGTAACAAGATCGTTGTCTTGTTTATTGATCTGTCAACTGTGTCTGACTCTGCAAACCACGACATACCTTTTAATAGAATTCCAAATTTTAGTTTTTACGGTACATAATTGTTTGGAATAATTAAGAATTCTATAATAATGCACAACAGACAAAGAAATACTAGAATTTGTAAAGATTTAACATTTTAAACAGTAACCATCATTAAAACTCATTATAGAATATAATAACATTTATAAAATACTGAACCAATAAATATTATTGTCATTAATATATTACATTAAATTAATTTACTTCAAAATCTGGCGAAGTTTGCTTTGGAGTAAAACCTGGTTTAGTCCTTTTAGTAGTTGTGCGGTATGTCTCTCATGAGAGATAACATTCCTGTAACTTTATTTAAAGTTTACTGTCAACTTAATTTATATGGAAGACTGAAGTAATTATGAATTCAGGGCGACTGGGGACATCTTTAGATAGTATTTAATATTTGTTAAGATGTTTTGTAGGTGTTACAAGCAACGAGATTACATGGTAGAGGTTTTGTTCGTCGTATAATAATACTGGGTATTTGTGAGCAAAAACGACTGAGTATCAACAGAGTTTTACGTTAACTGTGTAAAATAACGAAGATTTTTTAGAATATATGTAAATACCGTTATTATATTTTGTTTGTAACTATTCTGAAATTTGTGAATAATAAACTACTACGATGTTGTCCTAGAACGCTTAAATAGTTTTTTGTACTACTTACACAACTTATATTACGAATAAGTGTCATGCATTCTATTTAATTGTGCTCAAGATGTAACTATGATAGTTTTGCACCTACTTAAGTAGCATATCCGCAAATTGTTTTATGTTATCTAATAAACTTTCTTCGATGTAAGATGCTTTTCTTTACAATTTATCGAATCTTGCAAAAAAGGCTTTCGGTGATAACAAAATTCAGTAAATTAAAAATTTTAGTACTATTTAACCTAAAGCAACACACGAATAGCTTAAGATCTTTTGATTCATGTTTGGAATTTCAAAATAAAATGTTTTCTATCAAGAAGGAAAGCGCACAAACTTAATTCTGTACAAAGTTTTTCTTTGCGATCTCTACTTATAGTATACGGCACCGTATAAAATCTCAGCTTTGTTCGTAAGTTGTCTGTACCGGAACGACCCTTCAATACTTCAGCGACAGTCTTTTGTTTTTTTCATGCATCGTTTGTATCTTTGGAGCCGATGGTCCAATCGAGATGGGACGTTCAGTATGTTAACTAGTTTAACAGTACCAGTAACGGAATGGCCTTTCTATACCTCAGCGATAGTCTTCTGTTTTTCTTTTCATGCATCGTTTGTATCTTCGGAACGGACTGTCCAATCAAGCTGCGACTTCCAGTATGTTAACTAGTTGATCCTAGGCTATTACCATTCGATAATATTCAATAAATTCTCATATGGAGGTTCTGAAAAGTATCAGAACTTCCATCTTTGAAATGTGGTACTTTGCATAGGTGTCCAGCAAACATTTTTGTAGGGTGAATAGTTCTAATTTAAAAATCATAACAATTTTCTACAATTTCAAAAAAAGAATATGAATATTTAGTTCCTTAATC
>VTPC01001486.1:70519-89659 GCA_011009095.1 Ignelater luminosus | reverse complement strand
TTTTTAACACGAATTCGATAATCTTACAGGTAAGAAGGGAGACTGAAATGATTGCCAGTATTCATCCGTACTTCAGTTCAAAGAAGTGACTGATGAGCAAACTTATTGAATTTTAATTCCATTAGGCTACCCTTATAAGTACATGTTTGTTAGTGAAAGGCACTGATTTTATCTAAAGAAAGCTTCCTTAATTTAATATTTAAACTTGTAGGTGTTTATGGATCCTAGGAAGGTTTTTCAGCATATTTGAGAAACCATTAACGAACTATTATAGCACATTATAAATTATTTTCAAATATTTTCATTTTATTCACCTTATCTGCAAAAATTAGGGTAGGTAAAGATAGCAGAGACCTCATTTTCGAGAGATTGTTTGGTCTGATTAGAAAACATTCCAGGTTTATAACGAAAAGCTTGGTTTTAAATTACTTCATCACTTGGAGATTTTCTGAATTGTAAATTTTAATAACTAACTAAAATCCATAAATAAAATTAAATATTAAAATCTGAAAACGTAAATTATTTATGAGCCATTACTAAAAGAGGATAAAAGCTTTGAAAATTCGAGATTTATTAATGTTTACGATAGCTAAACCGCAGATATGTTCGTCTCATATAACTGCCTACGGTTCGTTGAGTTTCCTCTAGGCCCTTTTCCTGCCAGCAGAATTTTAATTGAATATCAGAATGTTTAAAAGTAATTATTGTTAGACAGGGTTGTGCCTGAGGTCACAGACGAAATAGCAATCAAGGATTACGATCAAAAGCAGTGTTCTACTCTGTACTGGGTAACCACAATTGGGATAATATAACGGTAGATAAAATAACAATTAACAATCACATTCAACGAACCCATTCGAATATTCAGTAGCATTTGTTTTAAATTTTATTTTACTTCATAAAATTCCCCCTGAAACTTTTCCTTCAAAAAAGCAAGTAGCGATCGTTAAGGAAAATGCGTGAAATGCGTGTACGTTGCGTCCTCTATCGGTTTCCCTTTAAACTTCTAATCAATTTCACCTGCTTGTCGACAAAGATACGAGGTTCTCCTAGAAATTGTTATACTGGATTACTAATTAAACGTAAACTTAATTAATTATAGGCTTTATACTGGTTAGGGGTAGATATCCAAGTTATCTCCTGTCAAGAGATTGAATTGCTTCTCAGGTACCAGTATTATTAGTCAGATTTTGATAGAAATTACTAAATCGTCACGATACACCGATGCAATTAAAATTAATTGAGTCCCTAATTTAGATCTCAACGTACTTGTATGGGTTATACTCATACATAAATAGAATCAATTTATATTAAGAGTTGCGAACAATAATATAACCATCAAGGATTAATAAAAAATAGAATCTTTTATAATTCTTCAAACCAACAAAAAGTAGGAAATAAATGTAAAGCACTAACCGCACCCTCAAACATATATTCTTCTGGGTCACTAACAAAAGATACCATTTATCAAGAACTTCGTCGTCTGATAGTGACGTGTGTTGGCACTTTATCATCCTTTCAACACTGAAGAAGATCATTGTAAATTCCGAGAAGTTGAAAAACGGAAAAACTAAAAAAAAAACCATCCACACAAGCAAAACACACAAATTACGATAACCTTTCTGCTACTCCACTGATAACGTATACGTACACAAGAAAAATCCTTGCTTTCCAAAAAGGGATTCCTTCTTAAATTTTATATAAGCTCAATTTGTCGGCCTGTCGCTGAATGAAATATTACACAAGCTTTCCTTTCTACAGATGCCACGAGGTCGTTCTACAGGTGCTTCCTTCCTTCCTGTGGCAATACTTGTTAAAAGGGATATTCCACTACAGAACACAGGTTAAAGACGCGTTTGCCAGCTTTTATCCCATCTAACTGCAATCGCTTACTTAAAAGCGCTTTTTCCAGTTCCCTTTTGTTCTATATAAGAATAAAATTTCTTTTGTCTTTTTCTCGTAAAAGGGCGCACAGCTAATTTATTCTTACATTCTCATCGCGCGCGCACCCCTTAACGGCATTTTCCGGCAAATGTCGAATCTGGAAATCTAAGCTTTTAGCTGTATAAAGGAATTCCGGTATAGAATCTTGATCAAATCAGTGATCACATGTTGAGTGACAATCAGGACGGAAAGATTCTTAGAATTCCGGAAGTGTCGATCCCATCCTTTAATTTCAGAAACGTCACAGAATAAGCTTCTATATTTAAGATAAAGCTTCGTGTTATTTTAGGTCTTCTTGTTACAGCCGATATTCTCGATCATTAGGGAGATTAATATTTGAAAACGTCCTCCTTGCTTTTGTAGAGTTAAATTAAATTAAGAATATTATATTACTGTATTTGAATAACAACCAATTAATGTAATATTTTGATTTCAGCCTTGCTCGTATCGGTTAATTCAAACTGAAAAGAAAATCAATTCTCCTTGAATATGAATTTATAAGTAATAGTAGCTGTAACATCAATTAGAAGTTGTGTAGTTGTATATAATTAAAAATTCCAATTTTTCTTTGCATTAAAAATTTTTATTACTTTGCTAAATTAATCTCTAACGTCTTTCAAGTTTATAATTTTTGGCATATCCTCTCACTTTGAATTTTCCTTGGTTTGACAAATTGAAGAAGAAAGTTTTAATGACTTTCTATTAAAATTGACAACCCTTTGATACGTTCTCACTTACTAATTTAACAATAAACGTAAACAATATTTATCTCAATTTTGAAAATAATCAAATCGCAAATTTTAAATGAAACTCTTTAATAAGCTATTACATTAACTCTAATGTGCTTTCAAGCAAAAATTATTTATCTACCTGCCTAACTCATAGTCGGCAGCCTTGGGCATGAGCAAGGAGAACTTAAGGTCTTTTAAAAGTCCACTTTAAATTGCCTTATTTTTTATTTAGACTATGCTGACAGGAAAGACAGTTTGATTTCTTAAATTTACGAGCAAGCTTTCTGGTTCAAGCTGAGTATCTTAGAAAACTCAAAAGGTCTGCAAATATTCAGAAGATCTAGAAGTATGCAGTTCTATGGATCTTTTAGGTAATTTATCATAAAAACAAGTATTGTTACGTCCACAACTCATGCCCAGGAAGTGGATTTTTCTCATTTTTCGGTAAAAGAAGAGAGAACTGCCACTCTTAAAAATCAATAGAACAAGAAAAAGTATATCCCCTTTTCTCTAAAATTGTGAAAACAAGAGACATCTCATTGGCATTGAATTGAATCTACGAAAAAGGTTACTAATTGTGATAATTTTCAAGCATTGCGGAATTTGTTAAAAACCTTTAATGAAAATTTTTCCGCTCTTAAAAATTTAAGTTTCCCTGTGAAAGAGTGGAACTTTATTCTATTTAATATGTTGCTTGATAGAATTGATGTTGTCACTGCTACTCGCTTCGAATTTGAATATTTAGATCAATTAAATTTGAATAAATACTATGATACCCCTAAAGAGGTTTTAAACAAACAGTGCATTGCATTAGACATTGTTGCATTTTCTAAGGGCAACTCTAAAAAAACCTTTTTAAACAAACGCTTTTGTTCTCAACAAAATAAATGGAAAACAAACTTTTTCTTCTTGTTAATTCAAACTACAACTCCAAGAGGATTTGCCAAATATGTCATGAAGATCATCTGATATGCAATTGGCCAAGATTTTTAGGTCAATCTATCAAGGATATGTATAATTTGATTAAAACAAACAAATGGCGTACCAATTGTCTGGGATCAAAACATACTGCCCATAATTGTTTTTCTCGTGGTACCTGCAAGACGTGCTCACGCAAACTCTACCTTCTTTTGCGTTTTGACTCTGATACAGCGAACGCTAGTGCTCAAGGTTCAGTTTCCTATACTCTTTCTACATCGAACCAATCTCCACCCTTATTGACTTCATCTATGACGGTAGAGGTTTAACGTGTTATTGGGTGTTCATCAGTAAACTTGTTGTCAAGCGTTAAAGGTACAGTCTACAATCTAAAGCCATTGTTGATGTCTTGGATGTCCGAGGCGTCTATCAACCTGTTCGCGTATTGTTGGATAGTACTAGTTAGTGTCATTTTATTACAGCAAGATACTGCAATTTTATTACAGCAAGATACTGCAATTTTATTACAGCAAGATACTGCAAAGAATTAGAACTTAAATGTTCTTCGCGTGTTCTATCAAAACTCGAGATTCTTTAGAACCAATTGTCAATTTAGATCTTTTTGTACTTCCTCAAATCTGTACAAACATGCCCTGTTCTACTTTGCCTATTGACAGATTTATAAAGTTCTCCAATTTAATATTAGCTGATGATTAATTCAACGTTTTTCAGCCACTGGATATGCTTTTGAGTGAAGATATATTTGCACATATTTTAAAAGGCACCTATCACTCCAGTTCTTTGAACGAACCAGCCGCTCTAGATACTATATTTGGATGGGTCTTAATGGGAAAATAAAAGTGCCAGTCTTACTGTCTTGGATACTTGCTTATTAGTTGCCAGATCTTTTTTAAAAAATTCTATCCAAAGACTTTGGGAACTTGACTAAGAATACCTGCTTCCCTGAAGATACATTGACGGAAGAAAGTTTTTAAAACTCTGTTCATCGAACTGATTCTGATCGAATGGTGATCTTATTGCCTTTTCGATGTTCACAATCTACATTTGAAAACTCACGGGATATCGCTCTCAAGCGATTCTTCTCTTTGGAAATTCGACTTATTCGAAACCCTACTTTATATTCTCAATATCGCGACCTTATGCAAGATTACCTTGAAGTAGGTCACATGGATACATATAGTTTGACCTTGTCTTCGTATTACATTTCTCACTATTGCATTGTCAACCCAAAGTTTCGTGTTGTGTTTAATGCGTCTTCAAAATGTTGGAATAATTTATTCCTAAATGATTGCCGCTTACCCGGTCCAAAGTTACAGCAACATATAACCTACATTTTATTAAGATTTTGCCTGGATTTTGTATGTTTCACTGCCGATACTCATCAAATGTTTAGGCAAATTCTAATTGCAAACAAACACAAGGATTTACAACATACTCTCTGGAGGTTTTCTAAGTTGGAACCTGTTCAAAATTATTTTCTCAACGCTGTAACTTAT
This sequence comes from Ignelater luminosus, assembly GCA_011009095.1. Taxonomy (NCBI): domain Eukaryota; kingdom Metazoa; phylum Arthropoda; class Insecta; order Coleoptera; family Elateridae; genus Ignelater; species Ignelater luminosus. The sequence goes on along the minus strand of VTPC01001486.1, from coordinate 84,549 downwards.
GGTGTCAGTTCCTCTCCTTTTTGGGCTATTTGTGCGTCATTTCTCTAGTTCAGACTTACGCTAAACAATATTCTGAGGCTTCCAAACTTCTAGAATCAGACATGTATGTGGATGATATAGTGAATGGTAGTGATACTCTCTCGGAAGCGTTCAAACTTCAACATGATTTAAGAGAACTTCTTGAAAAGTGTGGGTTTGAACTTGCTCGTTTCGAACTTTTCTTTGCTTCGCACTTATCCTCTCACTTACCTGATTATTAAATCCACGCATAGTAAGTGTCTGAATCCAGGTCTCCAAACCTTACAATATTTGTTAACTCAACAATATTGGATGCCATTGCCTAAGCGTGCTATTCAACGGCTCTTTTGTTGTTGCCATACCGGTGACTGTTGCTTCGGGGGAAACAACATTTCCAAGACAACCTTATAAAATCTACAGGATTCAACAACTGGCCGAATGTCCATAATAGATTAACGAATCAGGAAAAATTAAAAGATCATCTAGCAGCTATACTGAACTACTTAGAGCTCCAAAACAAAAGATTTGCTGTTGAAGAAACAATTGACAAAGTTCAATAGAAATTATTCAATCGAGAAAAAATGCATTTGCGTCAAGTCTTTGAAAGATTTATTTTTGTAGTTTAGTTTCTGGCTGAACGTAATTTAGCATTTCGAGGATCTGTCGAAAAGATAGAAAATCCACACAATGGAAACTTTGTTGGAATTATAGAATTGCTAAAAAAATTTGATCCAGAAGAACATCTTCGGCGAATCTCCAATAAAGACATTAATGAAGATTGCCTCAGTAAAAATGTGCAAAACGAGCTTTTAAACATCATGGGAAATGCAGTTCAAAGTAAGATTATTACTCAAATAAAATCTGCTAAATATGTTGCTGTAATTCTCGACTGCACTCCAGATGTAAGCCACCAAGAACAAATGTCGCTGACACTTAGGCATGTGTCCGACGGTACTTTTCCTGAAGCACCTGTTAGTGTTTACGAACATTTTATTAAATTTATTAACGTAAAGAGCAGCACTGGTAAATATCTATATATTCTACTCGAACAGGAACTGAATTCATCGGGATTAGATATTAATAATATTAGAGGACAAGGCTATGATAATGATTTCAATATGAAGGGAAAGGTATCATATGTTCAGGCTTGACTACTACAAGAAAATTCAACAGCTTTTTTAACACCATGTGCTTGCCATATTTACAATGAAGTCTTGAGAAATATAACCAAATATTGCACTAATGCATTAAATGGTACTCTTCAGCGACTTTATGTGTTATTCGCAGCTTCAACGAAGGGATGGACAATTCTTCTTAAATATGTTAAAAGCCTTACTGTAAAGCCTCTTTGCGATACTAGTTGGGAGTGTTGGGTCCAAAGTGTCAAGGCAGTAAGATATCGAGTAGGTGAATTCTACGATGCACTTCTTACAATATTAAAAAAAAAAACTTCAAGTTTTTCGTATTTTTGATTTTTTGGTACGATTTACTTTTTTAAGTAAATTTTATGAGTAAAGAATTTCATAGTGAAACAATAGATATATCTGCAGCTCTTTCTCTTTTTGAAAAGCTTTTATGTTGGTTGACTAAATACAGAGACAGCGGTTTCGAGCAAGTTCTAATTGGAGTAAAAGAGCTTACAGAAGAATTGGAGACAACTGCAGAATTTCAAAGTAAACGGTTGCAAAAGACAAAGAAGCAGTTTAATTACGAAGGTAATGACGAGCCCATCGTGGATCCTAAAGAAGTATATCGAGTAGAGTGTTTCAATCAGGTTTTGGATAATGTTGAGCTGTATCTAGAAACCAGACTTGAGCAATTGAAGAAACATACAAAATTATATGGATTTTTGGGAAGATTTCAAAATTGTAAAAAAGAGGAGTTAGAAAAACATGCAGCAGATTTAGAGGTTGCTCTGACCGATTATACGCTGTCTCAGAGGGAAGAATCTGTTGATTTGATAAAGGCTACAGATTTAGATGGTCACATGCTAGTTGCAGAGATGGAAACCTTTAAACTAATTTTCTCATCTAAATACTATGGAAATCCCTCCAGAATTTTTCAATTTTTTTCTGAGAATGATAGAGCTACAGCGTTTCCAAATTTCTTCATTGCTCTTCGAATATATTTAACCATACCGGTGATTGTTGCTTCAGGGGAAAGAACATTTTTAACACCAAACCTTATAAAAACTTATCTTAGATCAACGATGAGTCAATACAGACTTAATAGTTTGGCAATACTGTCAATAGAGAGCAGGAAGCAAGAAATTTAAATTTTGATGAGATTTTGGAAGAATTTTCAGAACAAAGAGAGAAAATTTTAATTGGGTAAATAAAAAAAGTGTCAAAACTATTTTTCAGCATCTAAGGCACAAAACAGTAGTTTACGTAACAAGGACGCAAAGTAGAGTTTTAGTGGACGAACCTAAATGTTTACGGGCGAGGCTTTGCCGGGCCCCTAATATAAGATGAGCCCTCTAAAACTTAATTTGTGTATGTGTAACATACAATATTTTCTAGTAAAAGCTCTCCAAATTAGTATTAAAATAATTAGGGAATAATGTTTTATCAAGAGATTATTCTAAAGTAAAATTGGGTAGTAGGCACTACTATATATGTGATGATGTAGGCATGGAAACTAGTTCGTTTATGAATAATAGTAAACAAAAATAATGCGCTAAGATGTTGCTGTAGGACCTCTAAAAGGCCTAGGCCTCTGAAACAGCATTTTGTTGATTGTTAACAGCCTTCAAAGTAACGGTTTCGGAGATCATGTAATAAAAAAATGTTTTATAGTTATTTTCTAGAAATTTAGTTTTTATTTGTTAAATGCTACGAAATTACAAATTTTTTTCTTTAATAGCAAATTTAACTTTGAAACTGAGTACATGATACCTTCGTCCTATTTTTTATCCGTATCACTTTTTTTTTATGTATTATTACATGGGAAAGTTGAAATTGAATATTTAATATTAAAGCAATATTGTAGAATAAAGTAGCTTTTTGTTACAAAAGTCTCGTTTTGTTGTAATTAAATGTATGAATTTTACCAATTTTAAATATAATTAATAAAACAAGAGGTTAAAAAAGTTCACAATATTAGTTGTTACCTACAATATTGTTATTTATCATGCTGCAGCTATTAGAGGTTTTATCAATTCTATAAATACAATTTTTTTTCTCTGTGCGCTTTTAGCAAAGGGGGCCCCGCAAAGAAAATTCCTATCAGCTCTGTATTTATGTACAGTCTAATATCTAAACTTGTGGACAAGTCCTTGGAAAGAGCGTGGCCCAAATCTGACTCTTTACAAGATAGCGTCCTTTTAGCTCGTCTGCCCCCTTTTTTTTAATTAAAAAAAAATAATTTGCTTTTGTGTATTAATTACTTATACTAAAACTGTATTTTAAATAATCATGTAAAACATTTATATTTATTTTGCAAATCCTGTTATGATTGATTTCGAAAACTGATTGTGTTAAGTTGATAATCATAATAAGCCTTCTTGCCTTCTTTGCATATTGTTTATTAGTTATTTAAGTTAATTTAATATTACCTACTTATAATTTATTTTTTTAAATTAATTTATAAGGGATTTTTGTATTTTGAAAAAAAAACTCTTAATGCCTGTGTTTGATTTCTTAGTACTTTGCTGGTTCTTGTTAATAAACTTATTAAATTCCATTATTAATACATCTATTCCTTTTATTATATTTTCTGCATAAATTAATCTTTCTTGTTAATAAAAGTTTATTGTTACTATAAATATAATTCTGTGAGCGCGAACATTGCCGTGGATTTTGGTGCTAACGTACCGTTTTGTTAACTGAGCGCATATGTAGAATTTAAACTTCCCCCTCTCTCAATGAACTCCCGATTTAAATGTCTAGTTCCGTTCAAGGTCACTGAATGCACAAACTAAAGAACCAAGGCGTCAACGCAAGTGCTGATGATGACTCTGACCTCTCTCTATCTTTGACACAATATTAAAAAAACATTAAGACAAAACTTTTACACTTTATGTTTATTATAGTTTATCATCTCATTTTTACATCATTTTATTTACAACGTTATTTTAAAAATGGGATTTCAAAAATTCAATTTAAGTAGTGTTTTTATAAAGCAATAATAATTGCTCTAGTTATGTTTCTTATATACCCTTGTAACATTTTATATGCATTTAACATTTAAATGCAGTGACATCTTTGAGAATAATCTCCTACTTTACATAATCATATTTAAAACTGCTAAGTTGCTAAGGGTATACATTAGATGGCGCTGTAATATCTTGAGATGTCAAAGTCCGTTAATGAATAGTATACCGTGAATCACATTCGGTCATTTTTGTGCCACAAAATTCGAATTTCAGTGTAAACAATAATGTTAGCTTCACTATTTCGCAATAATTTACTATGTTGGAAATTAAAAAAGAGAATTGTCATTGAGAGTTTCTTCTTTTTAATTGACAAAAATTCCAAATTTCCACATTATTAATTTAAATTTGAATACAATTAGACAGTGTTGATAATACAACAAGCAAATTTTAGTTTTGGAAATGTTAAAATTAGGGAAAAGATTTATTGTTAGATACTATATTTTTTCATAATTTATTTGCAGAATGGCAGGCAATTTTGTTAGTGTACACCCACTAATACCGTAGTGTTTATATCCTTTTGGGTTAAAGAAACAAGTGCATTCAAAATTTGTTTAGCGGAAACAAAACAAGAAAACAAGGAAGTTTGTCCTTGGCATCATTGTAAACATTTACAACAACGGTTTAGAGTATAATCATCGTGGTGTTGTGTTTGGTTGATTATTTGTTTACACGAATAAAGAATTTACAATCCAGTAAGGTTTAGCGTAAATTCGCAATGTAAATCAGTTATAATTTTTATCATAATTATTTGGCTTGGTTTTAATTTATTTGTATAACTTATTTAAATGAAATTAGATATTTCCTTTTCGTGCTATACATTAAGTGCAGCCGTAAGCTGTTTGAACGGCGTCGAGCGGACGCCCACGCACTTGGCGTTTCTGGGAATCCCCTCGAGCGTCATTGACCAGAATTCTGCGTCGTAGATCTAATACGATTGTTGACGTTTATTCTATAAAGACTTTGTTTTTGTATAATCAACTGTTTGTTTGTTTTATTTGTATTTTTTTGCTTGTTTTATATTATGTACCCTTTATTTCTTGTTTTGATTTATTTTTTTTAATAGATTTGTAGCTTGAAAGATAGTTTTATTATTGTAATTGTATGCACTGGTTTGAGTGAAAATATCGAAGTCACCCAAGTATTTGACTAATTTGATACAGTTATATTAAATTTCATTAATAAAGAATATACCGGGTGATTCAAAAACCTCGATATACTGAGCGATCCAAAGAAAACGATTTGGTGGTTCAATTTGAATATTCCAAATTTAATTGACGAAACATTTATACAGAGTGAATTAAAAATATTTTTGTATAAGGCGGTTTAACGCCTTGAGTAAGCTTTTGTTTCAGAAAATCTAAGTATTTGTAAAGCTGTTGCCGATTTAAGAGGGACTATGGTCCTTTTGAATCTTGTAATCTGGCTGAATCCATAGTGGCGCCTTCTAATAATACCGATTTTGAGCTATTTCAGTGGTAAGTAGGCATCTCGAACCTAGCCGTCTTCGACTGTCTGCTAGTCTGGGTATCAGCGAACTTAGTTCTTCGTGCCTTCTAGTCGCTGATTATAAGCCTGTGTCTCAAAGTTTATTTGGCACGTGACAAGCCGTTTGGTCTACTTGAGCCTGTCGAGCTGTTGGAGCCTGTCAGAACATACGGGTATGTCGGGCCTTTTAAACTGCTCGACTTTTTGGGCTTCTGGAATCTGTAGGACCGTTCGGGCCGTCGAACTTGTCCCACTTCTTGGCTCTTCGGATATTTTAGGACTATTGTGTCTTTTAGATCTCTCTGGCCTCTCTGCTGTCGGGCCTGTCAGGTATTTTAAACTTGTCGGCCTTTTTGGGTCTATCGGACCGTTTGGATCTCTCGGGCCGTTTGGATCTCTCGAGCGAACCGTTCAAACTTTTTGATCCTTCGGGTCTCTCAGGTCTATTGAACCAATTTGGATCTCTCAAGCTACCAGGTCTGTCGGGCATTTTAAACTTGTCGGGCCGTTTGGATCTTTCGGCCCATTGGACCTCTCGACTTCTTGGCTCTTTGGGCCTCTCAGGTTATTGGGCCATTTGGATCTCTCGAGCCATTAGATCTGTCGGACATTTTGAACTTGTCGGCCCTTCGGGTCTATGGGACTGTTTAAATCTCTCGCGTCGTTGGACCTCTCGGGCCTGTAAAATCGTTTGGATTTCTTGGCCCTTTGTATCTCTCAGGTCTATTAAGTGGTTTGAATCTCTCGGGTATTTTGTACTTCTCGGCGCTTCGGCGCTATCGGGCCGTTTGGATCTACCAGATCTGTTGGATCTCTTGGGTCGTCAAATTTTTGAGTCGTCCGACCTCGCAGGCTATTCGGATTTTTTGGGCTGTTCAGGCCCTTAATCCTCTCGGGCTGATCAAGAAGTTACCGGGTTTCTTCGGGCCGCGTCAAGTTTGTCTCCAGTCGGTCTGGGCAGGGCTCAATGCGAAATTAGCTCATGTAGTTTTTCTCATTTTTTTGGCGGCAAGACGTCTTTGTTTGAATTTTGGTCCTTGGGAGAGCAATTAGTATAATACTAGGAAAATGTAGAACACACGTTAATGTGGAAAGAAGAAAGAAAGGTTTATATTAATGAGTGCTTACAGGTTTTCATTTCTTATTTCGTTCCCATTATTTGGTTCAGCAGTAGGGCTGTTAGATGACACAACTATGTCCATATTACTGGAATGAAATTAGATTTCTAAATTAATTACTGGAAACAGTATGAATAATTCTTACTCTGCAGATGTTGAAGCAGTATTTGTTGAAAAACTTAACTTTTTTATAACCTTGCACAGATATGCATTACATTATCATAATTTTAAATAGGCGCGAGGAGGTTTGGTAAAACCAGCTGTTCAATGGCGGAGCTACCATCGACGTTCTTGAAAGCTTTCCTTGGTACTCTTTTTTTATCATGAGTGCACTAAACTTAGTAACTTTAAATAAGTAAAGCTAGATCATATTTCGTCATAATTTGTCTGTTTTTGCACACCTAGAGGTTAGAATTTGGGATCCTTCTTTTATTGATTTTAAGTTGCCTTTTTGGTATTGATTAGATAAAGTTTCATTGCATCTTTATTACTACAGATATTGTCCTTTCAATGCTGAAGAGCATTGCAGAAATCAAAAGCGTAACTAAACTGTCGAGATTTATTATCAGTGGGAAATAATTCTTTGTAGAAGTTGTACATATAATTCGGAATTTTATTTCCGTTTCTAATGTGCAGTTTTCACAAGGCAGGTTCCAAGATATTCCAACGTCTGAACCCTTTCTATACGAGCATGTTCGAAGGAAATGTTAGCGTAAGACTAGCAAGTAGAACATGCCTAGATCAATTTTTTTTTCAAAAGTAATCAGCACACTGTTAAAAATAATAAAACCATTTGTTTATAAAAACGATATTGCAGATCATTTTTTAATTGCAATTACACTAAGCTTAACTTTAGAACGAAAAATATAAATGAGAAAAATTAAAACTTACGTAATGGTAATATACCCGTAACTGCACCGCGCAGATTTACTTCAAATTTACAAAAAAACGTTAAATTCCATCGAATTTTGACCATTTCAGTAAACATTTTTGCGGATTACACAGAATGCAAGAGGGTTTTGCAAAAATTGGTTATGGCCGGAGGTATTTTATGCATTTTTATAGCAATTTCAAGTTGTTCTCGAAACAGGAATATTGTAATCTAATCAAAATCATTACCTATAGATTTTAATAATTTTTAAAAATAATTCAACAAATATTTTATTAAAATTTAAAAAAAGAAACAAAAACAAAAAAATGTAGTCATCCACAAACGTAACTTAAAAAATTTAAAATGAAACGAACGAAACTTTAGATAAAGGCGAGATCATTTTCGGTTCCTTCTGGTAGTAGCTCATGTTCCTTGTGAGACGACTTAGGTAAACCGAGCTGGGTTAATTCTGGTGAACTCTTTAAGTAGAACTGTTCAAAGCCATGGTAAACTCGAAAAGGAGAGAGTCCTATTGGCGGTAGTTCTGAGTGATTATTATCTCAGAGTCCTGTTTGCTCGTTCAACGCCGTTAGCTTATGGCAAATCAGCGAAGTGAATTGATACATTTCACAATCCTGCAACAGCTTCGCAAAGGCTCTATTGTCGTACTGGATTTCTTAGTCGGTAATAAAATTTGAGGCATTCCAAAATGAGTGATTACTTCCTCGTAAAATTCCTAAGTTAAGGTGGCAGCGATGACTCTTCGTAGAGGACGGCAAACGATTCATTTCGTGAATCGATTCTGAAAAACAGCTCAGAATGAATGTCTCTTCGTGGATCTTGACAAGGGGCCCACTAGAACCGTGTTGACAGTGTCATTGGTGCCAGTGCGCTTTACGGTTTATGGTCTTTGTAATTCCCATGTGATTTGTTATTGGGGCGAGCGTTTTGATTTTCCTCTAGGGTGCGCTCTTGAAAGGGTGAGGCCACACGCAACTTCTATAAGTCGGATGTGACAGTGCAGGTTGCTGCTTTTTAGGTAATAGTCAGGAAACTGTTTGAAGTGCTCTTGGAGTGCACGGGGTTTCTTACGGTACTAATTGGGCTCGGCTATCTGGACGGCACACACTTTTTGGGTGTCATCTGCGCAACAGGATCGTGAGTCGTGGGACGACGTGTTTGAGAGCCTTGCGGTACTTGATTTCGAAATCACACTGCTGCAAGTAGATGCACCATCGCGCTAAGTACCCGGTGGGGCTTTTGATCGAATGAATATCTTTCTTGGTAATGAAGTAATTTATTCGGTTTTCATATACGATCACTCGGTCTTCCTCATGGATCTTGTGAGTGCGTGCTGCGCCAGGTCCGTAAGCTTAGTCATCAGTCTGTAACACAAGCGGTTTGTTAAAGACGGAGCAGGCGAGTAACTGAGCTTGGGTTAGACATCTTTTTGGGTATCTTTATGATGAATTTAACCGTCTTTGGTTTAGTCTGGATTCCGCGATCATTAACGACATGTCTTAAATGCTTTAGGGACTTCTGACAGAACTGGCAATTTTTTAGTTAAGACGGAAATCTGCGGTTTTTAGGTGTCAAAATATCTCGTGTAGAATTTCCAAATGTTCGGTAAAAGTCTCGCCCAGTACGATGATGTTATCCAAATAGCCAAACGCACAAGGTTTCACTTCTGGGCCTATGACCCGATTCAAAAGTCATTGAAACATGGTTAACTTGAAAATAGAATAGTCCTCGGCCTGCAATCGTGAAAGCAGTAATGAGTCGACTACTCTTTTCCAACGGCATTTCCCAGTAACCCTGTTTAACCCTGTTAAAGCCTGCTCAAGTATATCGAATATCCCTATTAATGTCTCCTTTATGGAGACGAAAGTCAATGCAGAATTAGGCTCTTTGGTCAACATTCTTAAAATTATTAAGTTGCAAATTGAATTTAGGGTGTAACTAACTAAATTCGGCAGTGGCGTTGAACGTACGTAAGAAGTTCATATCCACAATAAACGAACGCAGTTATACTTATATACAAACCTTCTTTTGCTGACTTTCATTTGGTTGGTTCTGTTTCAGTAGCCAATTCTTTATCAACAACTTCGTTGGTTGAAGCCGCTTCTAGCCAAGTTAAGACTGTACCTGGTTATAAGTGGAACTTTACGTTTTTTAGTAGATTTGTGTTTTAATGCCTTTCTGAAGAGGATCGAGAACTTTTGCAAATCGCGTCATTTAGGCAAGCTCCAACTCCTTGATTCCGCTATAGAACTCCTTGAAGGTGAACCCTTTTTGTGGTATAGGTTGGTTTGCAGAGAGGTTTACGATTGGGATAGCTTGATCGCTCGTATGAAACAGGATCTGTCTTCCTTCGTACCGTACGTTGTAGAACCAAATTCTTCATTGTACTCAAGGGCCAGATGAGTCCATCGATATTGATGTGGCAACGTCTTCTTTGTTTGATCGAATGTCAACCCCATTTGCTAATAGTTTCCGCCTTCAGGTCTTACTTTCCGAGTAATTTTTTTTAATCGAGTAAATTGCAGACTTGAAATTTCTTGATTAGCTTTGCATCTCCGTAGATATTAAAGCTTTTTAAACCCACTGATCATAAGCACTGAAGTAAGAGCTTTTTAAAGCCGAGCAATCTGCCTCTTTTATTAATTAATAGATTAAAAAATAAAAATATTTCTTTAGAAAAACTTAAAAGCTTATTTTTCTGGCGCAAAAAATTTAATGCGTAGCAACATTTTCTTTCAATATAAATTACGTGGATCATTTTCATAACGACCACCTTACGCTACTCCTACAAAACGATAAGGTTCTATGATACTAATATCCTCAAGCGTGAGATCAAGTGCGTGAGTTCCATAACGTTGGATTAATTAATATTAGATAAAGGTAACACACCTGCAGACTCAATAACTCACTAAGAGAAAGCGCTTTGGGTTTTAGAAAAGAAAGTAATTTCGGATTGAATTAATTTATATTATATAAGAAAATGAATTTTAATTATTTTTTTATATTTAAAATCATAGAGAAAATTGTTAATTACACACAAATAGCTTCTTGAGAAACGCAATAACGGTTACTAGAAACAATATACGTTTGTAAAGACGAAAGTTTACTGTTTGGAACTCATCAAAAGGAAAACATCCCAAGGCTCCGGAAAAGGGGAGTTTCCGAACCGAAATCCTCTTCTTGATAGATTTCCAACTATAAAATGAAACTGGAGAAGATGCGAGTAGTTAGATTCGAAGCGTAAAAGTTTTTTTTATTAGGAATCACAATTTAATTGCAAAACAAATTCATCAAAGTTAAAGAATTGTTATTCTTACGCTTCTGCTTTTCAAAAGTTAATAAATAATATTAATAATAATAAAATTTACAACGACACAAATGGATATTTCATTGCGGCTTAAAATGGCTTATTTTCTCATAACCATACCGGCGTTGAAAAATATTCAGACAAAAAAGTGACACAAAAAAGATGAGAAAGGTAATGGGAGAGTCCTAAAAGATGTTAGAGTAAGGTGGGAAGCTCAAAGAAAGAGAATTAATCTTATAGTGTTACGTGCAAAGAAAGTAAATAAAAAGACAACGTCATTTAAGTTGACTAAAGCTACAAGTTATTCCCTCCTTTAATTTAGAAGGCTAAATTTACTATTTTCACTCGCTTCGATTTAAATTACAATAACTAAAGCTTTATTTAAGCTAAATTAACTGCGTTTGTTACCAAACACCATCTAAAATTAAAAACAAGAGGTGTCGAGATTCTTTTTTTTTGTGTTCCAAGTGTAGTGTTGGTTTTCAAAGCAACTATTGGAATAGTCAAGTACAAGCAACCTAAATAATGGGTAAACTTCACAACTTGACTAATAGCTACGAAACCTCTCGTCTTTAATAATGACGTAGGCATTAATAATAATTTAAGAACTTGCAGAACTCACTGTGCGGATTTTGCGCTAATAAAACAAACAAAACAAAAATTAATAAAAATTATTGGATACATTTATGAAAACTACCCGACTAAACAACTTAACAGGCTGAAGTCGCTGCATTCTGTTTTCTTGAACGGCAAATCAAAGATTTCGTGAAACATAAGTTTTGCAATTAAATTAATGTTAGTCATCACGTTGTTTCCAGAATCTTAAAACACACTCATAGAGTACAGCAACTATCAACAACAGGTTTTTCATTGTGTCTGTAGCTTTTAGATGTTATTTCAGAAGTGTAGAGACGCGGAGAGTAAAGCCAACTGGACCTTTCCAATGTTAGAAAGGACTCCCAGGTTAACAACTAATAACTGTGCCAACGAAATGTTTTCTGTAGAAAAGCAAAATTTCTTGAGGTACCGAAGGCAATTTGATTCAAATCCTAAAGAAAATTAAAGATGCTGATAAGAGAAAACTTAAATTGAAAAACTTGCCAAGGCTACTAATCAGCTTTTAAGAAGTTTGAACCAAAACTGTCTTTAATCCAAGGCAACTTAGAGTTGTAAGAAAAACTGAATGGTTGCCGACAAGAAGAAATTAAAATTGAAAAACGTGGCAAAGTATTTGAGAAATTCGAATTAAAATAAATTGAAATGAAAACATTTTTTAACCTCAAGCAAATCGATTAAAATTCTAAGGAAAATTGAAGAGACTTACCAAGGCTACTTTCAAGAAACTTAAATCAAGACTGTCTTTAATGAAAGACAACTCAAAAGTTTGAAGAAGAATTGAAAGATTGCTGATAAGAAAAAACTTAAATTTACTTATATTTTTCAATGCTTAGGACAAAAACATATAATAACATTTAAAAATATCGAAGGAAAAAACTAGAAGTGCTAATCAGCTCAGTAATGTACAAACGTCTGGTACAAGGGAAGAACAGAACAAAGTTTCAGCAAGAACCTTTACCGACAAGCCTAACTAACTTTCTTGAGACCTTTGTGATGCCTGGAGGATGCAGAGCGTAAATCATTGTGAATACCCAACTTCAATCAGCAAAATCAGTGAACGCCCCCCTTACTAATTTATTGTTTGTATGAAAGTCATATCGTGTTGAAACTCATATCAGGGCCAATCCAGCAGATACCATAATATTATTGTTGTGGGCTCAGTGTTGGGGTACGTCACGAATAAACTTAACGATTTTGTTCCCGCAGAATAAGAGCTGCTGAGCTGGTTACAATTGTCACCAGCTTAATGAACTCAAAGAAACACAGCGGTTTGGAGTTGATTGCATTCAATTCCGAGTTTGAAAAAAAGTTGGCGAGTGTCTGCCTTACCTTTGCCTTGCAGCCTGTGTTAGATTGTTAGTGCCCTATGTAGCGAGGTTGTCTAGCAATGCTTTGTGGCGAAATTTATGCTTTTTGGATTGATCTCAGTCAGCGGCGTCTCCACCGATTTTGATTCAATCCTCAAATACTAAATCGTATTGCCAAACTCATCCGTTTTAATTTTAATTTGCGCTTACGAAAGCTACAGTCCCTGGGTCACTAAATTCCGTTTTTCCTAACAGACTTTCTAGATGGTAACACGATCTGCACGAAATCACCCTGAGATATCTAAAGTCTCCAAGTGGCCCGCGATAATTTCAAGGAGTCGATGTAAGTTTAGAATCTGAGGTGGTAGATTTACTTCAATTGTTGAAAATGTCTGAAATGTTGATTATGATGGCCGTGAGCAAATTGCAGAATTTATGGATAATGTCAGATTTGGCTAGCGATAAACTAGAGGTATCAAGGTTATCCCCAGGGCTGGGGAGAAAAGAATCCTGTTTCTATTGCATTTAATTTCATGCCGGGTTGTCTTGTTTAAGCAATGAGCTGTGAAAAAAATCAAAAAACTGCAATGTTGCAGAATCGCAGCAGCTTACACTATAGCAGGGGTTTATAATGCATTTTGCACAGGGGAGCGCAACGGCCACTTTAAACTCCAGAACTCTTTTGCCCATAAAAATCTCTAAAATTTAATGTAGCCATTACACAGCTTGTCTTATTTGGCAAAAAACTTGCCTCTTCAGTTATTTTTGTAAAGAGATAGATTTTCTGGAAAATCTCAGAAATACAACTCCGTGCTTGTATCAGATATGGAGAGCGGCCTCTTATTTCCAAACGCACTTTTAAACAACGAAGTTTTGACAAATTAGGTGCTCTTAAAGGCCTTGAAAGCAATCATCTTTTTAGTAACACTTTAAGGCCTTGTAATAGAATTGGGGGCACCACTAGAAGGTTAGTGATGGAAGCTAGACAAGACCCAATCACAACACGCAGAAAACTGTTTGGCGGAACTCAAAAAAACATTTCTAGATTTAATTATGTGTGTGTGTTATGAAAAGATGCTTTGTAGCCTTTACACTACGTTGAATAGCAAGTCCTTGCTATAAACAGAAC
>VTPC01001486.1:53405-64066 GCA_011009095.1 Ignelater luminosus | reverse complement strand
TTCTTAGCAAGATTATTTTTATTTTCAGTTTTGGTTTTTAACATTAAGCTAAACCTATTTCTTATTTTGTTTTTAAACACTACACTGGCAGGTGTTACACCAGTTGACATGTGCACGGAATTCCTGTAGTGAAAAAGAAATCTATTACTCGTAATTAAATTAAATTAAATTACTTTAAAAATGTTATTTTTAAAAGTTTTTATTAAATTTTCTGCAAAACCGTTAGTGGCTGGATGGTATGGAGAAGAGCTCAGGTGCTTTATGCCATTAAAATTGAGATATTTGGAGAATTCATCAAAGCCAAATGGGCTGCTCCCATTATCTGTGAAACAAACTTTCGCAAAAGCAAACTTAGAAAAACATTCTTTAAATCTCTCAATAGTAGATATGGCATCTGTGCTTCTCATTACAAATATCTAGGGTCATTTTAAAAAATAATCAATAATAATAAGAATCATTTCACCCCTAATCGGACCTGCAAAATCTGCATGTATGCGCTTAAAGAAAACATTTGAGTTGCTGCCTGTATTTAAAACAGACCTTTTAGGTTCAGATTTAGCAACCATACAGATTTCACAGCTGGTCACTACTCTTTCAATACTGCTACGAGGTATGGCAACCAGAAATATGCTGTTTTGGCATTTGCGTTTACCTTACTAATTCCCTCATGTGTACTATGGAATTCTGCTAATAACTGATCTCTTAGTTTTACGGGTACTACAATTCTAAAACACCATAAGATAATACCATTATTTATGTGATGCTCTTGCTTTCTAGTAGAAAATAGTTTCAATAATAAATCATCAGTTTGAACAGGAAAATCATTCCCAATAAAGTTAAACACTAGACCTAGTAACATATCTCTTCTAGTTTCTGATCTAAGTCGAACTGCATCTATAGAAACTGCATTCTCTAAAAAATTTAAATTATCTAACCGATCGAACTTATCGTCTTCCTGTTACGTGTCCTTTGTTTGATATTTATAAAAACAAAACTCTTAAATTTACATTTTTTCAAATCGTGATTGTTCCCACCGCAAGCAAAACATAATCCTTTACTGCCAGCTCCTGCTTGATCTGTCTTTTCTTAACTCCGCTTAACTGTCTCAAATTTCCGTCTACCTTTTTACATTTTTGTACATTATTCTAGAAAGTTACCAAATTCCTCACGAGCCAATTGCTTTGAGACTCTTACTACCTGCTTGACCTTCAGTTTTTGTTCCTTGTAAGCATTGTAGAATTGTTGGGTTTTGCTTAGCAGATAAGTTTTCCATAAATCCTTTTTCTTTCTCATTTCATCTTTAATTTCGTCACTCCACCAACGTGTCACTTTTTCCTCCTTCTACACATCTGATACCGTTGTCAGAATGGTAGTTTTAAAGTTTTGCTATGCTTTTTCCAGATGTTTTTCTCCCTTTTAACCTGCCAATATCATAGCCTTTTTCACTAGCTTCTCCTGGAAGAGCAATGTGACGTCCGGCATAAGCTTATATGGGCAGATCTTCTGTGTCTTTAGGTGAGTCCTCTTCTTTCTTATTTTACCAGTGTCTGTGTCACTTTGAGCTTTAGTTCTAATAAGAACGACAAAATGTCTATTGCTACTCTTTTCATTACTGGAGTGTCCCTGACGAAGCTGAATGAACTACTGTGCACTATAATAGAGTTGATGATAGATTTTTCTAGGTCATTTGCCAGACATAAATTCAAAGCAATCGCTTCCCGTTGTTGTTTCTGTGTGGTTCTTCGCAAGTGTCTGCAAAGCACTCCGCCATAACCTGTAGGGTCACATCCTATCCTTCTTCTTAAATCCCCATAACCCATAACAATAACTTCGTTTTAACTGCTTTTATAGGCTCTTTGAAGCTATTCATAAAAAGAATCCTTCACCTCTGCTGTTGCATCCTTATCAGGGCCGCATAGTACAATGAAGGTACTACCTCGAAAAACGAATTATCTGAGAACTTCGATACGGAATTATAGACTGATGTGATGACAAAAAAGTTATGAAAAGTAAACGTCACAAAGAAAACAAAAATTAATAAAACAGAACAAATTTATATAACTACAAAAAAATGAATAAAAAGTAACAAAGCCGATGCTGGGGTAATATTTAAGATAAAGAGACGGGCAATTGAAAAGAAACAAGATAACAAAAAACAAGAGCGTTTAAAAATAGGCGCGTGGATCAATAATAAAGACGACCAACAAAGAAAGTGGATGTATTGAAATGTACGGAGGTCACATTATGATATGCAGTGGCGTGGGATGAAGAGAAACCGCCCAGGCAAAGCTGGAAAAAGAGAAAGCTAATAGTATAATGTCATGGAAAGTTATTTCATAGAGAATTATGAAAATTAAACATAAAATAGAAGAAAATATCTACATGGTAAGAATACTATACGGATTAAGTGAAAATTATTATTGGAGACCTAAACGGAAGGCTAGAAAACGATGTAGACCAGTGGAAAAGTTTGAGGAAAATACCGAAGATAAAAATGGCCAGCAATTATCGAATTTGGTATTCCCAACGACTTAATGGTAAACAGCTGATTGGAACATAAAGGCATATAAATTTACGTGGACGACCCCAGCGAGAAATGAAAAATCTATACTTGCCCTTGTATTAGTGGAGAAGAATAAAAAATTAAGAGAGCAATTAGACAGCGACCACTACCTAGTGAAAGCCCAGATGCAACCAATCAAGAAACAAGGCTAGGTATAATAACCCCGAAAAGAAAGTGAAAATACGTATTAAAAGTCATAAATTAGAAAAAGAATCTGGAAATAAACAACTAATAGAAGGAATTAGCAAAAGAAGTTTGTAGATTCAACAAAAATATAAATAAAAGAAAGTAAACTAATTGATGAACCAAGAAATAAGGAGCAAAGTCGACAGGAGAAAGCTTCTATGAAAAAATCTATCTTAGCAAAGACAAAGAACAGGATGAATTCGAATTATACAGAACACAAAGAATGGAGTAAAAAATAGTTATAAAAAAAGCTTAGAAATTGACATTTCAAATAGTTTTTGAAATTTTCCTATTCAATTTAACCCAATTCGCTTTTAAAACTAAAACTGAAATTTTGTATGTTCATGATTTCTATTTCTATTCTTTTCTGTGTTATTAGTGAAAGCCATTTAGGTAGTTAACATAATTGCCTAGCGTTTGACTGACTAAATCATGCCTTTTAAGATTTCAATAGACATAACAAATAATACTAAATTATTCAAAAGCTTCTTCTTTTAGTTGTAACAAGAATAACTCAATTCAATTTCAATTCAAATCATTTTATCGCGTTTTCCTTCGTGTTAAATTACGAATTTACCGTTTTAAGCGAATACAATTGTTAAATAAAACGATTTGATTTAAACTTTAATTCAGTTAGTAGCGCGAATTGTTCTAGATCCTTTTTTTGCAAACTCTTACCTGAACTCGAGCAAAATTTAATTTTAATGAAATTTTTTGAAGCTTGTTCTAAAGCTTTAGTTCAAATGTGAGTGATAAAACTTTCCGTTAATACACCTCCGATGCATTTTTCAAAATAAATCAGTAATAAAAATTCCTTTTCCATTTGTTAATAAAATTTTATTGTTTCTTCATAAAAAGCACTTAATAACATATCGGCTTAATATTCTTATGAACCGAGATCCTATGGCAATTATAAAAGGTAACGACTTGAAATCTTCCATAAACTCTTTTACGGTTTCTCGTTTCTCTTTACGATCTACTTTATTAGAAGATTTTTATCATCTTTGCACTTAATAGATTCTTTTTGTTATGTAAAAAAGATGTTAAAGATTTAAGTGTGCAAATTTGAATAGGGCCTCTTTAAGAAAACCAGGTTTCTTTACAAATATTTGCAGTTATCGCTTGTTTCAACACCCTTTTTATTCAATTACTCCAATTTAAAGCACTACAGAGGGTAAAAAAAATCGTCGGTGCAGAAACGCAAACCAATCGTCCGTTTAGACGGAATCCAAAGTGGAATCAAAAGCGAAACTAAACGATTTCAATTTGCTGAAGTTGTTAAAACAAACCCGTCTTTGGAGAGTTGATCCAGTCTCGTTGATTGATTAGAAAGGATATTTCTCTGAGGTGTCAGAGAACTTCTTTATTACCAAGGGAGGCGTTGTATTGTGTTTTATGAGACTTTTCCAACTTGTAGCACGTGCAAGAACGGAATGGTAGTATATTTATTGTAATTTTATTACGAGGTAGCGGTTGCTCAACTGTCGCACGGAATTACTGAAACTGCTGTTCTTATTCCCTGATGACAATAGTTTATATTGTGATATTAGTTAATGTGAAATTTATAAAGTTGTACTGTAATAAAATGTTATTGAATCGACTGCTTTTGCAACGTCCATATTAAAAAAAAACTTTTTAAGAAAATAAAAGAAAATTCACAATTTGTTAATAAGTTTCTTTTATTTTAAACTGTTTTCCCGGTTTTCTATTAATTTCCCACTGTCTTAATATGCTAAGCAAAGATGTAATTTGAAGAGTGCAAGCTTAGTTTGGTATTTGTCAATACTCCAATAGTTATGAGCGATTACTTGAATTTTTTAAATTGCATTCTCAATTGGCAAGATGTCACAAGTATAGAGCAGGTACAGGTCAGTATTGAATAGGCATGTTCTCGGAATGTAAGACTGTATGAGTACTAAAAATTGTTCAGGTAACATTTTTAACATTTTATCAAACTCTTGGACAACATTCGTAAATATTGGCAAGCAGAATTTCTCTGCTTTCAGCACTTTCCTGATTATGTTGATAATTCTATGTAGCTGCTCTATAGTTCTACCATCTGTGCAAGTCCAAATTGGTGATTTGGTATTAATTCTTTAGATTTTAAGTTTTTTGCTAAGAAGTTTCTCCTATATTCTTTAAACTAAAGGCAGTAGTGGTACCGGTATGATTTAGTTTCGTTTAGAAATTTTTAGAATTTGGACAGCATTATGACTCAAAACTGTTTGGTACATGTTTTAACCTAATGGAAGCAATAATTAATTAGGTTAGTTTAGTTATACCTATAACTACGACCTTTAATACTATTTTAAATGCATTATCACATGTAACGGTATTATCAAACACTAAACACAAAAACCAGATATACGAACCCTCCAGATTTTTTAGCGAATAGACCGTATTGCTTCAACCATTCGACAAATTTTAAAAAATTTTGTTTTGCGTCTTTTAATTCAACGTGTTCTACAGAAAAAAAAATTTGTAACCCCAGGGCGACAATTTCCTGCAAATATAAAATAAGACTACCACATGGCTAACTCGGCAGGTCGGAGATAGGGATGGCCGCATAGGCAACATATAAACGGCAAAGTTATATACAGAATAACAAAGCTTACTTTAATATATTTATTACTTCTTCTTCTTGAAGAAACACAAATAATTTGAAAATCGGTACACGCACTAATATATACACTGCCTTGTAGTCGACGACAGTGACTGTCTAGCAGATCAATGCATAACTTCCAATATGAAGTTATTGAACTAAATGAAAAATAACCAAAGAGTTATTATCTCAATTTTACTTTAAATATCCAAATAACCTGGAACGCGACGTTAAGCTAAACACGTTGATCTAAAGTTGGGCTCCATTTCACCATAGCTGCAAATTCGATAACAAATGCAGGTACGATAAAAGTTCGCAAGATAACATAAACGATAGTCTTTCTGACACCAAACCACGATAAATATTCTTTAAAGCCCGAAACGCTGCACTGGATCCCTTACACTTCAAAGAAGATTCCTACGATATGCACTAAAGACTTCTGAAGAAGATGCTGTAGGTACGAACGAAACTACACCACAAGAAAACACGTTAACTTATTTTATGGCAAACTAGACCGTGGGCTACACTTACAAAGGATGCAATTTCACACTAATTCGCAAATGTGCAAAGATTTCTTACATTAAATTATCTCTTTTTTATTTTCTCACATTTCATTATACCCACACCAAAAGGAAGTAATACACTTTTCTGGTTTTGACAAGCTAAAATTATTTTACATAAAAAAAACTTCAGTTCGAGTTTCTCGACGAAAATCGACCCGTAACAACTTTTTTTTCACTAAAAGGTAAGTAAATTCCCAGAATTTACCGTTGAAAATTCGGTCAAAGAAGAAGACGAAGAAAACAAAGAAATAAATTATTAAAATCCATACCAACCCTCGTACAAAATTACGCTGAAATAGCTAGAGGAAACATCTCTTAACGATTTCTTTCAGAGATAACCAGGAGAGGATTCTTGATGGATGTAGCAAATGTGGCGTCGTCTGTTATGTCCACCTGGGACTGACACAACCCATAGCAGTGACGATCCCTAGGTTCTAGCCACAAAAATACGAGGGCTGTTTGACGGAAGTGTGACATTTCAATAAAGAACAGGTTTAGCCTAGATTTTTTTTATTATTTTTCAACATAGTTCCCTTCAAGTGCTACACACTTAGTCCAACGACTTTCCAATTTCTTTAAGCCTTCTGAGAAATGTTCTTTTGGCAACTCGTCAAAATAGGCCTGCGTTGCAGCAATAACCTCTTCATTTGATGCGAATTTTTTTCCTGCGAGAGATTTTTTCAAATTCGGAAATAAAAAAAGTCTCTTGGGGCCAGATCCGGTGAGTATGGTGGATGGGGAAGCAGTTCGTAGCGTAATTGTACCAATTTAGCGGTTGCAATTGCAGATGAATGAGATGGGGCGTTGTCGTAATGAAAGAGCACTTTCTTACGTGCCAAATGTGGGCGTTTTTTCTTTAAGATAACATCAAAACGGGTCAATAAATCAGCATAATATTGGCCAGTTATTGTTTTACCCCTTTCCAAATAGTCAATATGGATTATGCCTTTAGAATCCCAAAAAATAGTCGCCATGACCTTATTAGCCGAGTGACCAATTTTAGTCTTCTTTGGTGCACGTTCGTCTGGTGATATCCATTGTTTCACTGTTCCTTGTCTCAGGGGTATGGTGGTGGATCCAGGTTTCGTCAACAGTCACATATCGGCGAAAAAACTCAACTGGATTACGTTGTAACATGACCAAACATTGATTTGAAGGTTGAACACGAATTCTCATTTGGTCCACTGTGAGTAATCGCGGCACCCATCTTGCCGATACCTTTTTAATATACAAATATTCGTGTAAAATATTATGCACCCGTTCGATTGAGATGCCAACAGCATCAACTATCTCGCGCACTTTCAAACGTCGATCAGCCATTACCATATTATGGATTTTGTCAACGATTTCCTTAGTAGTGACCGTTTGTAAGGGCCCGGGGCGTTCACCATCGTCAGTGCTCATACGGCCAGTTTTAAATGAATTAAACCACTTGGAAACCATTCCATGCGATGGAGCAGATTCACCGTAATATTTCCGTAATTTCTCCTCAGTTTCTTTCACTGTTTTTCCACGTAAAAAATAATGTTTAATTAAAACACGAAATTCACGTTTTTCCATATTTACAAAATAGCACAAACTTGATTGATTTCTATGACTGCCAAATGTATACTATTTCACAGATTGACATGAAATTTGGAGGTTAAGCCTCTAAAAGACTGACGTATATGCTAATGTTTTCGATTTACCGATATCAGCGCCATCTAGCGGAAAGTCACGCTTCCGTCAAACAGCCCTCGTACTGTTCACCATCTACCTCGATACATACAATGCCACCTACATGACTATGAAACATCCTGGATATTCTCGAAGGAAGGACCAGGTCCCTGAAATTTTCCAACCTCGCCCCATAAGAAACCCACCCCACTATTAAATACACAAAAGACAGGGCAGCCTTAGATATCCCCGGGGGAAAGGCAAGCTTTACAAAACGAAGTCGGACGACTAACAAGGAACTTCCATAAACCAGCAAAGCAGTGCAACTCCACTTACACCGAAAGGAGAACACTAGGTCGTCCTCAGGGTGTAAGAAACCAACTTTTTAACGTGGAGTGTCTAACCACGTTCTCGATTACAAAAATCACAACACTAAAAAAAAATAAAGACACATTGGAGTTGTTCTACCTACCAAGAATACTTCACTCAGATGCATTTCCACAACATCGTAATATTGAGGAAACGCTAAATTAAAAAAAGAGTAGAAAATAGAGGATAGGAAAAGTGGAAATCTAAATAAGGCGAGAGGAATATTTACACACAATTACTCAAAAACAAAAGGATTACAATCACATAAGAGAAAAGAGGTATCACATGTAGACCTAAATGATCAGGTCGGAACAGATCCAGAAAGGAAAGATCTAAAGAATCTAGCTCCAAGACTACCATCCAGATAACCACTCACAAGTAGACCCAGGAACAAAAAAAAACACACACACAGAAAGCTCCACTTTATACCCGAAGGTCTCTAGAGGAGCTTGGCAGGTATATATTTCTTAACGGGCGCCACAAGAAGCTAACACAAACAAAGTCCACTTGTAAAGCAAGGGATCCCGAAAGAAGATACCTAACCCCGAAGCCCAACCAACCGCCCAAAATAGTCTTCTACATCGCAAGACAATTAAGAAGCAAATTCTAAGCCAAACGTCAATACTAACAACAACCAAGTTATTATCTTCAGGCGGATGAGCTTTCAAATCCTTTATGTACCAAATCTGTTTAACTTCACCGTAGGCGCTCTCCAGCTCATAAACATTTGGAAAGATTCGACGACGTACCACAAAATGTCCTACATAGTTAGGAGCTATTTTAGCCGTAAAATAATCGGATGCTTTTGAGATAGCATACTTTTTCCGCCTTACCCGTGAACCTACAGCAAGATCTGCAATGACGTCTTCTTAAATTATAATTGTGTTTGGCCTTTTCATGAGCAGCACGAAGACGCTGCCACACATTTTCAAACAGTTCATCTAATTGTCGAGGAGTAGAAGGAATCTGATTTAAAGCCGCAAAATCTGGGCAAAAATGTTTGCCACCACATAGTACGCATTTGCGACCAAACGTTACAAAAAAGGGAACGAACCCGGTAGCCTCATGCATCGCAGTTCGAATGGCAAACGCAACCTTTGACACATTTTGATACCATTTTCTCTGATTTTTCCTAACATAGATCGACAACATGGTTTTAATAACACGGTTTACGCGTTCAGTCGGGTTGTGTTGAGAATGATACGCCGCATTAAAGAGAAAGAATGTTAACTCGATACTGTTGGCACAAAATACCAAACTTGTGACTTCGGAATTGCACTCCGTTATCGCAGATTAACTTTTTTCGGCACTCCAAATAAAAGAAATACCTCTTCCTCTAGTTGGAAGCTGGTTAAGATTTTTGATATTTATAGGAAACAAGATATTGAAAATCTGCTTTTTTAAAAAAATTCGCAACTATCTTAAGAAATCATATGATACTGGTAATAAGGCAATTTTCGTAAACGTTCAGACGTTTTTGACGTAGATAATTTAGTTTAGAATAAACCCTACTGCTAAGTTACCTCCTAGTGTAAGATTATTAAAATTTGTTTGTTCTAAGATGGTTTATGAGCTTGAGGAGGAAACGAATGAGTCAAAATTAGAAAGGTGGTCTATTAAGAATTTCTTGGTTGCCTCTTTGGAAGTTGAAATCAGATGAAATGAGCTTGACACTTTAACCTACGGCAGCTTCTTGACAATTCCATTAATCTTTTGAAAGGTGTTGCCCTTACCGATCTAGCTTTTCAACATACAATCACGGATCAGAACACTTTAGAGAAATTACTCAAAAGAACTTTTTTCTCCATTTTTTACAGTGAGAAGCCTATTGACGAAATCAAGTTGCAGACACAGGATGCGAATGAGTCTGTTTGGTATATGTTGCTACCATGCAAGTTTTCCCGTTTATCTCTGATACCTTCTGACGAAAAGCAACTTAGGATTGTTTGAAAGAATTCACATTTTCCAAATCATTTAGCACCCTAAAAAAATTACAAGTTAGAGATTACTAAATCCCTAGTAAGCAAATATAAACTTCCTTCCTCTCAGAAAGTCTACACAATGTTAGCACAAAATCTTGCCTATATTTGGCAATTTGGATTTTTATATTGTTTTCTACGGTACACAAGAATTTATATTAAAGATGGACTTTTGTAAAATATTTAACCCTTCTGTAGATTTTCACAGTTTTTGATTTGAAGCCTCGCTGTTACCTACTGTCTGCGTCTTTGATAAAAGTCTAAGGAGCTTTTTAAGTTATATGATTTTCTTTCAGAGATTTTTCTTCTTTTCAGCATCTGAAGAAATCTTGAGCCTAAATCAATAAAATCTCGTCTGGTTGTTCTTTAAGATCTCAACTGAAGGTTTAGAATGCTTTTTTGGACATTCCGAGACTTCTTTCTTGTATTGGTTTGCACTCTTAATGTGAAGAACCTTGAGACTAACCAAATAAAATTCCAACTTGTGGCGTCTTAAAATCCAAACGTCTCTAAATTCTAAGACCCCTTCCTTGTAATTATTTGAATTCTTAATGTGAAATCAGCATCTGAAAGAATGTTGAGACTAAATCAATAAAAGAGACTTCTTTCTTGTATTGGTTTGCACTTTTATTGTAAAGAACCCTGAGACTAAGCCAATAGAATTCTAACTTGTGGTGTCTTAAAATCCAAACCTCTCTTAATTATGAGACTCCTTGCTTGTAATTGTTTAAATTCTAAATGTG
>VTPC01001486.1:0-50058 GCA_011009095.1 Ignelater luminosus | reverse complement strand
AAGAAAAAAATAAAGAAACTAAAAAGAGCATCAAAAAAAGTGAAAGCATCAACATGTTTAGGTCAAACGCAGTTTCGAATGATAAAGAAAATATCACCGAAAAACGATCTTACTTGCAAGATGTAGACAACAACTTTGAAATAGTTCAGTGAGATACAGCATTTAAAGGGAGAGAAAAGAATATGAAAAGTATTTCAGAAAAATATAATCAGGACCTTAATACATTTTATTAAGAACATCTAAACATAACAGAAGACCCTGCTACTTGGCCAGAAATAATTAACAGACAAATTGTTCCTGGATAATATATTCAGAATTTATTAACAAGATCTTTTGCTTCTACTGCTGTCTTTATGAAAACGGTACGACGAGTGCTTTGACTACTAGAAGATTCAACAACTGGCCAATGTCTATAATAGATTAGCGAAACATGAAAAATCAAAAGGTCATCTAATAGCTATGTTGAACTACTCGGAGCTCCAAGAAAAAGACTTGCTATTGAAGAAACAATTGTCAAAGTTCAACAAAAATTATTCAAACGAAAAAAAAATGCATTTGCCTCAAGTCTTTGAAAGATTTGTTTTTGTAGTTCAGTTTCTAGCTGAACGTAATTTAGCATTTCGAGGATCTGTCAAAAAGCTAGAAAATTCACACAATGGAAACTTCGTTGGAATTATAGAATTGCTCTGAAAATTTGATCTAGAAGAACATCTTCGGCGAATCTCCAATAAAGAAATTAATGAAGATTGCCTTAGTAAAAATATGCAAAACGAGATTTTAAACATCGTAGGAAATGCAGTTCAAAGTAAAATTATTACTCAAATAAAATCTGCTAAATATTTTGCTGTAATTCTCGACTGCACTCCAAATATAAGCCACCAAGAACAAATGTCGCTTACACTTAGGTATGTGTCCGACGATACTTTTCCTGAAGCACCTGTTGGTGTTTACAAACATTTTATTAAATTTATTAACCTGGAGAGCAGTACTGATAAATATTTATATATTGTACCTAAACAAAAACTGAACTCATCGGGATTAGATATTAATAATATTAGAGGACAAGGCTATGATAATGGTTTCAATATGAAGGGAAAGGCATCAGATGTTCAGGCTTGACTACTACAAGAAAATCCAACAGCATTTTTTACACCATGTGCTTGCCATAATTACAGTTTAGTCTTGGGAGATATAGCCAAAACTTGCCCTGATGCATTAACCTTCTTTGATACTCTTTAGCGACCTTATGTATTATTCACAGCTTTAACGAAGGGATGGACAATTCTTCTTAAATATGTTAAAAACCTTACTGTAAAGCCTCTTTGCGATATTAGGTGGGAGTGTCACGTTTAAAGTGTCAAGGCAATAAGGTATCAAGTAGGTGAATTCTACGATGCACTTCTTGAAATATCAGAAATATTTGAAGACTCTCAGGTTAACACTGAAGCGGAATCACTTGCAAATTTAATGCAAAACTTCAAGTTTTTCGTATCTGATCTTTTTGGTACGATTTACTTTTTCAAGTAACTTTTATGAGTAAAGCAACTCTTTCTCTTTTCGAAAAGCTTCTATGTTGGTTGACTAAATACAATGACAGCGGTTTCGAGCAAGCTTTAATTGGAGCAAGAGCTTACAGAAGAATTGGAGACAACTCCAGAATTTCAGAGTAAACGGTTGCAAAAGACAAAGAAGCAGTTTAATTACAAAAGTAATGACGAGCCCATCGTGGATCCTAAAGAAGCATATGGAGTAGAGTGTTTCAATCAGGGTTTGGATAAAGTTAAGCTGTATTTAGAAACCAGATTTGAGCAATTGAAAAAACATACAGATTTATATGGACTTTTGGGAAAATTTCAAAATTGCAGAAAGAAGGAGTTAGAGAAACATGCAGCAGGTTTAGAGATTGCTCTGACTGATCATAAGCTGTCTCAGAGGGAAGAATCTGTTGATTTGATAAAGGCTACAGATTTCGATAGTCACATGCTAGTTGCAGAGATGGAAACTTTTAAACTAATTTTCTCATCTAAATACTATGGAAATCCCTCCAGAATTTTTTAATTTTTATCTGAGAATGATAGAGCTACTGCCTTTCCAAATTTTTTCATTGCTCCTCGGATATATTTAACTATACCGGTGACTGTTGCTTCGGGGGAAAGAACATTTTCAAGACTAAACTTTATAAAAACTTATCTTAGATCAACGATGAGTCAATACAGACTTAATAGTTTGGCAATACTGTCAATAGAGAGGAGGAAGCAAAAAAATTTAAATTTTGATGAGATTTTGGAAGAATTTTCAGAACAAAGAGAGAAAATTTCAATTGGGTAAATAAAAAAAGTGTCAAAACTATTTTTCAGTATCTAAGGCACAAAATAGTAGTTTACGTAACAAGGACGCAAAATAGAGTTTTAGCGGACGAACCTAAATGTTTACGGGCGAGGCTTTGCCGGGCCCATAATATCAGATGAGCCCTCTAAAATTTAATTTGTGTATGTTTCTAGTAAAAGCTCTTCAAATTAGTATTAAAATAATTAAGGATTAATGTTTTATGAAGAAATTATTCTAAAGTAAAATTTTGTAGTAGGCGTTACTACGTATGTGATGATGAACGTGTGGAAACTAGTTTGTTTATAAACAATAGTAAACAAAAATAGTCCGCTAAGACGTTGCTATGGGACCTCTAAAAGGCCTAGGCCGCTAAAACAGCATTTTGAAAATTGTTAACAGTCTCCAAAGTAACAGTTTTGAAGATCATGTACTAAAAAAATGTTTTATAGTTAATTCTAAACTAATCTAAACTTTTAGACAACACCTTGGAAAGAGTGTGGCCCAAAAATCTGACTTCTTACAGATAGCGTCCTTTTAGCTCGTCTGCCTCTCTTTTTTTGTTAATTTGAAAAAATAATTTGCTTTTGTATGTTGATTACTTATACCAAATTTGTTTTTTAAATAATCATGTAAAACATTTGTATTTATTTTGCAAATTCTGTTATCATTGATTTTGAAAACTGGTTGTGTTAAGTTGATAATCATAATAAGCCTTCTTGGCTTCTTTGCATATTGTTTATTAATTATTTAAGTTAATTTAATATTACCTACTATAATCCTGTGAGCGCGAACATTGCCATATGTAGAATTTAAACTTCCCGCTCTCTCAATGAACTCCTGATTTAAATGTCTAGTTCCGTTCAAGGTCACTGAATGCACAAACTAAAGAACCAAGGCATCAATGCAAGTGCTGATGATGACTCTGACTTCTCTCTATCTTTGACACAATATTAAAAAACATTAAGACAAAATTTTTACACTTTATGTTTATTATAGTTTATCATCCCATTTTTACATTATTTTATATACAACGTTATTTGAAAATGGGATTTCAAAAATTCAATATGATTCGAAAGGGTATGCAATAATATTATTTTATTCTAGTTATGTTTCTTATATACCCTTGTAACATTTTATATGCATTTAACATTTAAATGCAGTGACATCTTTGAGAATAATCTCCTACTTTATATAATCATAGTTAAAACTGCTAAGTTGCTAAGGGTATACATTAGATGGCGCTGTAATATCTTGAGATGTCAAAGTCCGTTAATGAATAGTATACCGCGAATCGCATTCAGTCACTTTTGTGCTACAAAATTTCAGTATAAACAATAATGTTAGCTTCACTGTTCTCCAATAATTTACTATATTGGAAATTAAAAGAAAGAATTGTCATTGAGAGTTGGTTTTTCATAATTAACAGAAATTTCAAATTACCACCCTATTAATTTAAATTTGAATACAATTAGCAGTGTTGATATAATACAACAAGCAAATTTCAGTTTTTTAAACTATTAAAATTATGGAAAAGATTTATGTTATTGCATAACATTGTTAGATACTATTTTTTTTTCATAATTGATTTCTAGACACAGAATGTGTTAAACCCGGTGGGTTGTATGTTTATTGTAGGAATAACTCTTTACACTTCATCTACTACTACTACTACTACTTGTCTTCTTGTCTACTGTTGCTTCTTCTGGGTGTCGCAGCACCCGCTTATATTACCATCCGATTTGTACAGTTGATGAGGGTAAACAGTTTTTTCGAAAGTTAATATCTTTTATAAGCAATATGTTATTAAAATGCCTTTGATAAGCACTTGCTTATTTTGTCTAAAGCTATGGCTTTTGTTTAGTGATTACTGTGATTGATTTTCTTTCAATCTTGCTATATTATGTGTTATCTTTTTAGTAACGTAACAGCTACAAATTTTTATTGAAATGTGTACATAATTATACAATTTTTAATTTCGGATTATTTTTGGAAATAAATCAACCAACTTGGTTACGTTGTTGCTCTTCAACTCAATGGCATAGTAACGTTATCGTGGGCACATAAGGGTCTGCCTCAGACTTAAAGTTTCGGGGACCACAAACTGAGGTGCTCTTATACGCGCCATTGGGTATATCGAGGAGTATATCTTCTGTGTTCCCAATTGGGAAGGGAAATATCAAGTTTCTGCAGTGATTCATTGACTGCATCTTTGATATGCGCTCAGATTCAAAAAATTTCCCACATTTTGGAAACTTGATTTGTCCAAAGGCCCGGAAGGGCCAATGTAAAATATTTCTTAACTTGGAATTTTCAGTTGCAAGTGAAGACTTCCAGCTGATAACTCGACATTTCTAGATAGCAATTGAAAATCTCCAAATGACAACTGAAAATTCCCAGATGATTGGAACGAAACCACTGAGAGGTCAACAAAAATTTCTATTTGATAACGGAATTTCTAGATGATAACTAAAAAATTGCAATTGCCATTTGCCGTTTTCATTTGGAAATACTTTCAGTTGTCACCTGGAAATTTTCAGTAAAATTCCTTTTTTATTAATTCTTCATGGCTTTTGTAGAAATTTCCAAATGACAACTGCAAATTTCCAAATAATAACTGCAAATCTCTAATTGTAATATGGAAATTCCAGTTGTTATGTGAAAATGCCCCGTTTTTATCTGACAACTTCTAGTTATTATCTTAAAATTTCCAGTTGCTATTTGAAAACTTCTTATTAGAAATACAATAATAATTCATTTTTACTTGTAATTTCCACCTATCATCTAGAGATTTCGAGTTGAATTTGAGGATTTTCATTTGTCATCTGGACATTTTCAATTAAAGAAATCTTCGTATTGGTCACCCGGAGTTTTCGTAGGTGATTGGGTTTTCGTAGGTGATTTTTCAGTTCTTATCTAAAAACGTCTAGTTATTTTTTTGAAAACTTTCAGTTAACATTTGGAAACTTCCTACTAAAAAATAAGTATTGGAAATTTTCAATTGCCATTTCTAGCCATCTACGAAAGAAATGCAAAATTGTTGTAGCTGGGAATTTCCAGATGGGAAAGGCGAATTTCCAATTGATAACTAAAATATCCAGATAAAAACAAGAAATTATCTATGAAAACCCGGAAAGGCCAATGTAAACTGGGAATTTCCAGATGACAAGTGGAAATTTCCATTCGATAACTGAGAATTTCCAGATGCAAACTGGAAACATCTCCATATAATAAGTTTAAGTTTCTAGATGACAACTGAATTTACGAAATTTACTAAAACCCTGAAGGGCAAATAAAAAATTCCTTTTCACTAGGATTTTGTAGATGACAAGTGGAAATTTCCATTCGACAACTGAGAATTTCCAGATGAGAACTGGAAATCATCTCGATATAATAAGTTGAAGTTTCTAGATGACAACTGGATTCACGAAATTTACCAAAACCCTGAAGGGCAAATGAAAAATTCTATTTCACTGGGATTTTGTAGATGACAGGTGGATATGTCCATTCGATAACTGAGAATTTTTATATGAGAACTGAAAATCATCTCCATATAATAAGTTGAAGTTTCTAGATGACAACTGAATTTACGAAATTTACTAAAACCCTAAAGGGCAAATTAAAAATTTCTCTCCACTGGGATTTTGTAGATGACAGGTGAAAATTTCCATTCGAATGAGAACCGGAAATCATCTCCATATAATAAGTTGAAGTTTCTAGATGACACCTGAATTTATGAAATTTACTAAAACCCAGAAGGGCAAAAACAAATTTCTTTCCACTGGGATTTTGTAGATGACAGATGGAAATTTCCATTCGATAACTGAGAATTTCTAGATGACAGCTGCAAATTTGCAATCGTCATTTGGTAATTTCAGGAAAAAGAAAATGTGGAAAGCCCGGGTTTTCAGTTGGAGATATTTTGTCATCTAGAAATTTCCAGTCAAAAGGGATTTTTTGTTGGTCCTTTATGGCTTTCATAAAAATTTCCAAATAGCAACTGCAGATTTCCAAATGATAACTGGAAATAACTACTTGTCATATAGAAATTTCACTTGTCACCTGAAAATTCCCCGTTCTTATCTGATGACTTCAGGCGGTTAACTGGAATGTGTCAGTAACCATTTTGTAAACTTCCTAATAAACAGTATTAGAAATTTTCAGTTACTTCCAACTATTATCTGGTGATTTCCAACTATTATTTAATGATTTCCAGTTGTCATCTGTAAATTTATAGTAATCATCGTAAATTTTTAGTTATCAGTTGAAACTTTCCAGTTCTCATCTGAAAATCTCCAGGTAATAGAAAATATACATTAGCCCTTCGGAGCTTTTGTAAGTAATTTCCAGTTGTTATCTGAAAACTTTCAGTTCTAAAAACTTCCAGTTATCATTTGTAAACTTCCTGCTAGAAAATATGGAAAATCTCCAATTGTCAGTTCCGCCTATCTACGAAAGCCCCGAAGGGCCAATGTAAAACTTTTTCAACTGAAAATTTCCAAATAATGCTTAGAGATTTTCACTTGTCAAATGGAAATCTCAGCTGTTATTTGATAATTTTTAGTTGTTATCTGAAAACTTTCAAAAAATTTGTCGTTACTATTTGCAAACTTTCTATTAGAAAATATTCGAGATTTGCAATTATTATATTTGCCATCATGTGGAGATCTTTAGTTGCCATTAGGAAATTTGCAATGGTCATCTGGAAGTATTCAGTTATAAATTAGAAGTTCCTAGTTAAAAGCAAATTACCTTGGGCCTTGGTGGCTTTCGTGTATAGGTGGAAATAACAATTCGCAACTGCCAATAATTTCCAGTAGAAAACAAAAAGAAATACCAAAAAGATTTTTGAAATATTTTAAAGAAGTTTATGAGCAAAGTATGAGGACTACAGAAGAATAAGGTAAAGCAGTAAACGACAATGACGTAAGGGCATTTAGTAAAGATGAAATAAAACAAGCAATCAAGACACTAAACAATAATTATACAACAGAATAGATCAGATAACAGCGGAACTAATAAAAGCACACACCGACAAAACGGTAGATGTGATGCCCATATTACTGAATAAAATATGGATGGAAGACACACCGCAAAGGTGGTTACAAAGAATAATAGTAAAGCTGCCAAAAAAAAAAACTTTAACTATATGCCAGAAATAAAGACAAATTACAAATATCGCAGAATAGTAATGAACATATTCTGACCTAACAAGATCAAAGACGAGGACCTATGAGCAAGAACATTAGAAGAACCTGTCGAACAAACAATAACAAGATGCAAATAGAAACTGCAAATAATGCAGCAAAACAGACTTCATCGTCGTTAGAAGACGAGAAACAGAAAAACCCAGAAATACATGAGAAAGAATTATGCAAATGCAAATTAAAAATAGAAAACTGATATGGAACGATATAAAAAAATCTGACGCAAAATAGGAAGAAATGGAAGCGTCAGGTAAAGAGATTCGAAAAGAATGTAAATATGCCACATTTAGGACGATAGGAAGAAGAAAAAGAAGAAGAATCTAGCGCTCAGCGAATCTTATTTATGGAGTTTTTGCAACATCAAAGAGGTGTAAATTGAAAAGACTTGTTTGAACATTTGAAAAAGACTTGATGACTCTTCAAACTTTCAAGGAAATCCTTTTTGTTCCTCTTTTAGATAAGAAAACTACCGTCCTGAATGTAAGCAGACAGCTGCTTAAAAAAAGGTAACAATTCAGATTACCTATTTTATAGCATTTGGTGATTTTAATTTGTACAGTTTTTAACATGAAAGGGCTATAAGTTGCAAAAACTTATTTTTAGGTTTGTAAAGCGAAGAATGACTCTTTAAACCTCTCACAAGATTCCGTATGACTTTCGTTTAGATTAAAAGACTTTTGCAATGTCCAGACAGTCAGCCGTGGGCTAGACTACAGAATTCTATAGTGGAGTTTCTTCATCATCAAAGAGCTATAAGTTGAAAGAAGGTGTTTGTATGTTTTAAAAGCACCTAGTGAGTCCCCAACCTTCTAGTTCCTTTTTATAATTGCACAACTTTTATAGCTTCGCAACGGCCGGCCGTTGGTTGCTCAACAGAAGGTAACAATGAGGATCTCGTTTCTAGCGCTCAGTGAGTTTAATTTATACAGTTTTTGGAACATCAAATAGCTGTAAGCTAGAAACGTTTGTTGATAAGTGTGGAACGAACCTGGTGACTCAACAACACTTGAGAATATCTGTTTTCAAAGTCTAGTAAATTTCATTTGTGGAGTTCTTGCAACATTTAAGAGCTGCAAATTGGAAAAACATGTTTGCAAGTTTGAAAAAGACCTGGTACCTCCTCAGTCGGAGATCCAAAGGGTCGAGAAGTTGAAAGGGCCGACAAGTCCTAGGGGTGCGAATAGCCCAACAGACCAGAGATGCCTAAAAGAAAACCAAGTAGTCCAAACGGCTCGGCAGGACAAACTAGTATGGTCTGACAGGCCCAAGAGATGCGACAGCCTTCAGCAGCTCGACAGGACGAATAAGACCAAAACTGCTAAACTGAGGCGCGGCTCTACCCGAACTAGAGCTTTGACCCGATCCGCGCAGGCCTCTAACACAAGATAAATATCTCAGTCCACACACCAGTTTACGGTTCGGGTGCACGATGCACAATTAAGAAGCCACTGATTTTAAAATTGTTCAAATTCTACAAGAAAGATTTTTCGTTGCAAGTCTTCCACTTTCTGGACATACAGTTGAACCGACTTTGAGTAATGATGATAATAAGGTGCTCTGCAGCATGGAAATATGCAGTAAATTTAAAGCTCACAATGTCTAACTTGTTTTGTACGGATGAATAATAACATTTGCTGCAACAAGGCAGTATGAGTGACAGGGTGATTTCTAGCCAGGTCTTGGTAACATTTCTGCAGAGTTCTCTTGTATGCTTTTTTTTAATCATATCTATTAAGATTAAGCTCTGTCACCATTTCATTGGCTTTTTTTTAACCAATAATCGACTAACGCACTTTAGGTAGAACATGAGAAAATGAAACTCTCTAAGACTGAAGATTGCGATGTCCCATAATCTCTGTTGCACCCTGTGCAGTGGCGCTGGTGTGCGCACTTGTTCGCAGCATAGTGCTTAAAGCTCTAAAACTTTAAATGTATTGCGTTTTTATAATGTTTAAGATTTCTTTCTTCTTCTGAATAGATCATTTCAAAGGCTTCTCGCAAAGTAAATCAGTAAATGTCACAATAAAACATGCACGTAGCTTCCAGTGATCTTGACAGCAGTTATAACGATACAATAAAAATCATGCGCGATCTATTTGCTGAATGATTATTGAAATGCAAGTAGTATTATAGAAAACTACCATGTCATTGTTATCAAATGGTTACGCTAGGGCTTGATAGGTTAAGCATATCAAGTTTCCTAGACTTCACCATAAGCTTTCAAGATTTCCAGTGCTTTTCCCAAAACTTCGAGAATAAGTCGTAGTTCCCAACTAACAAACTGTTGATTATTTAGTGTCATCGGATCATTAGTTTTTGCGTTTTTTTTGAAGTTTTCTTAGCATTTCCAGACACTTAATAGTATTATGAAATCCCTTATTTGTAAGTCTCACTGCATTTTATTTTCAATTGTAACAATTTTGCAGATTTTAGACTTAATTTTTGTACTATCAGGCGTAGTGCCACAGATTATCTAAAACGTTTTTTGCGTTCTAAATGGGATGAAGCAGTTTGTAATTCCGAACTAATAGTCTGTTAGTCTGTTGGTTATTTAATGTCCGCGAGTGTTTAAAGTAGATTTCTAGTGTTTTTTTCCAAAAATTCTTCAGACATTTAAAAAAAATCTTAAACACGCATATCTGTATGTCCTTAAATTGGATTTGCTACTTCAGAAATTTGTGGATTGGAATTTTTTGTACGAACAGCATAGTAGTATAGATTACACAGGTCTGCTTCAAAAAAGTTCTTTAAAGAATTCCATCACGTAAGGTTTTTCCACAAGATTCAAATTTCCACAGTGGTTGCTGGTAGATCGCGATGTAATTTTGCGTCTCAGTCCACCTACAGTGTACACAGCTTCTTAAAAAAAAGTTTTTTTTTGTTTTTAGTATGGTAGTGCAAACATAGAGGGAGTCAGCAAAGAAGTTTCCTGGCATGCGCACCTGAAAATTCCCATTCCTCTTCCCTATACTGGTCATTTTCCATTTTCTCTCTTCAATATATGTGTTGTATCATTGGAAGTAAGTAGTACAGTCATTTTTGTTGCAATTTTTTTGTGTTGTGTTTCTTAGTGGAGAACTTTGATCTTACTGCGATCGCAGTGGAAGATCTTGTCAAGTCTGTGGTAAACGTTGTGATGTCTTCTAGGGGTTGCATTAATTCACTCGACAGCTTCTGTTACATCTGTGGTAAATTTACTGTCACAAAGCAACAACAGAATGTTACCGATTTTGTGTTAAAAGTTTACTTTGCATGGTATGAGAATTAGCGATCAAGGTTTCCAGACAAAGTTTGCTTTGTTTTGTTTGGCAGTAGTCTTAAGGTAAGAAAACACCATTCCTATTTGGCGTGGCTATGGTTTGGTGAGCACCCCAAAACCACTGTGACGATTATTACTTCTGTTTTTGTAATGTTTAAGGATTCAACCTAAAAAATAAAAAGGACATATTTTATCCGGATCTTCCTCCAGCAGTGCGACCTATTCCGCACGAACCGGAAGTTTCAGTGTCTAAACCTCCTGAGAGTTTAAATACCCCAGAACATTCTAAAAGCGATTGTG
Source organism: Ignelater luminosus (assembly GCA_011009095.1). Lineage (NCBI taxonomy): Eukaryota > Metazoa > Arthropoda > Insecta > Coleoptera > Elateridae > Ignelater > Ignelater luminosus. The sequence continues at coordinate 38,967 of VTPC01001486.1, read as the reverse complement.
AAGATTCTGATTCAGCATAAAAAGTTATGAACCTTAACTTTTTATCGGCGAAATTGAACAACCTAGTACGGAAGAAAGACTCAGCGCCGATATTAGGTTTCAGGTTAAAAAAGAAAAACTTGTTAGCACTAGAAACATCTTTTGCATGGTTCAGGAAGAGAAGAAAAGAGTGTTTGAAACTACTTTTCTGAGGATGGTGATTTGGTTTACTGCAGCTACATCCCTAGCCTTACGTCCTTATTTAAAATTCAACACGACTCTAGCGAATTGAGACTTTTTATTGATTCCCCAAAAAAGAGTTTGAAAAAAAGGTGTTACTTCACTATGGTAACAAATACGCCTCATTATATGTAGGTCATTCAGTTCAGCTAAAGAAGTTTTACGTGAATTTAGAAGTGGTTCTCTCCAAACTTAAATACAAAGACTACGAGCGGATCATATATGTAGATTTGAAAGTGCTGTCTATGCTTTTTGGGAAAAAGTATCCCACGAGATTTCCTAGAGCCAGGAGTAAAAAATGTGCTTCGAAGAAGTTTGGTTGATCCAAGCAAAGTTCTGCTTCCTCCGCTTCATATAAACCTTGGATTTATAAAGCAGTTTATTAAGGCATTAAACAAAGAAGGGAAATGTTTTAAATACTTGGGCGAAAAGTTTTCGGGACTCTCTGATGGAGGGAGTTCTTGTTGGACCAGACATACGAAAGCTCATGAAAGACGACCAGTTTGGTCCATTAATGGAAGAGGACGAAAATGGAGCCTGGAGTGCGTTTAAAGATGTCGATAAGTTTTTAGGGAATCAAAAAGACCCCAACTTTAAAGAAACTGTGGAAAAAATGCTAGAAAAATTTCAACATTCAACATCAAAACTGATTACTGAAATTTTTAACAAAGCATGGGACAAAAACAAATTACTGAAGGACTAGGAAATTGGCATCTTGATACCAGTATATAAAAATGGTTATAAGACAGATTGCAAAAATTACAGAGGCATTACCCTACTGAGTATTGTGGCTAAAGTGTATGATAGAATTTTAAACAGGAGGTTGAGGAAGGAGATTGATGCATAGATAGAAGAACTCCAAAGTGGATTCCAAAAAGGCAGAGGAATCCAAGACCACATATTTATCATCAAACAAATAATAGAAAGAGCAGAGAGATCAAGAAAAAGAAATTACATGGCATCTATAGACCTTGAAAAGGCATTCGATATGATAGTCAAGGCCTAATACTCCCGAAATCTTAAGCCCAGTCTAGTTCAACATTGTCATAGACGATGTTATAAAAAAGACCAAAATAAGTACAAGCAAGTTATATATATATAGGACCCAGAAACTTAGTACCAGAATGGATAAAAGTCTGTGCATTTGCCAACAATATTGTAATATTTGCCAATAGGGAAAGCAACTTAAGGAAAAATTTACAGATATGAAATGAGGCGTTTCATAAGAGGAATTTGAAAATAAATGAAAATAAAACAAAAATTATGGTGGCAGGAACATATCACATGGGAGTCAACATAGAGTCAAATGGCATAAAACTAGAGCAAGTCAACACATTGAAATACCTAGGAGTACAAATAAATAACAGAGGAAGTCAAGAAGCAGAAATTACAGCTAGAATTGAGAAGGCAGCAAAGATGTATCACTCAGTTGGAAACATATGTGTAAGGAAGTAAGAACTATCTAGGAAAAACAAAACGGTTTTTGTTCCAAAGCTGGAAAAACAAGCAGGCAAGTAAAGTACAGATTATGAAAATGAAGTATTTCCGAACAATGTTAGGAATAGCGAGATTAGACAGAATGAGGAATGACAATGTTAGGGAAGAATTAAAAGCAAAAGCAGTTCTCGAAAGAGTTGGAAAAGCACAGTTGAGATGATTTGGACATATGGTTCGAATGAACAACAACAGAATAATCATGACAGTATGGGAAGCTAGAGTAGCAGAAAAAAAGAAACGAGGGAGACCAGTGAAAACGTGGGAGGACAACATTGAAAAAAGTTTAAGAAAAAAGGTCCTCGCACGTGACAAGAAGATGTGGAGGTTTTGCGCACCAAAGAACATAAGAATTAGCCGAAATTGTCCAAACAACTTTTAAAAAATTTCGAAATGCAGACCTGTATTTTTAACAAAAAGAAAAATGCTGAAGGCTTAACGGAAATTTGTCGTAAATTTCAAATTACTACATCGCGTCGTCAGTCTTCTTTAATATTAGTTAATGAATTAATTTTCACAATAATTAATTATCAATTTAAGTCAATTTAATTAAAACTTTGTTATCTGTAGTAATGTCTTCTTGATAAAATCTTAAACCTTAAAGATTTTTGTGTCTAAAACAAAAGCCTTTACAGATCTCCCTATTGAAGTGAATTTTCAAAATTAGGATTACATTTCTGTAAACAATCAAAACGTTCACAAACTTTTGATAGATACTTATGAAAGTCAACAAAAAGTTTTAAGATTATCTTTGTCTCGCAGCCTGTTTGTTATTTCCAATATTATCAAACGAAAATCTTCACAATTTTACACACATACATATTGGTTTTCACATTAAAGTTTCAGGCTTCGATTAAATTCTTACACAAGAAGATTTGAGCAACCTTATCTAATCGACACCAACCAGATGTTCTTCTTAATAATTTCAAATTAAAAAAGGTACATAAAGTGTCAAGATTTGAATCTTTCTCTAAATAAAACTTTGGCAAAAGTCGGATTTTATTTTACATATGCAAATAGAACGAAAGATAAACATTAAAACCGGCTTCAAGACTAATTTAAACTAATTAGTTTTATTATCTGTAATTGGATTAACGCACACACGTTCTTAATAGCTTCTCACTGAATCCCATACACCCATTAAAGGAATAACTGTGGGTAGCAAGAGCCAAAATACATCCCAAAAACAAATAAACTAACGACTACCCGAATGATATGTGGTAGATGAACTATGAACTTCTGATATGACTGAAGGGTGAATCAAGATATTTTCGAAAACGGAAATCCTCTTACTGCAGCTTTATTATCCGGAACGATTTATTTTTAAAATGAGTTGGCAACCTGATGTAGTCTTTTTAATCTAATTATTTTGGCTTTATTTATTATTCCCTCTTAAACATTCGTGGACCTCCAAGTATTTTCTCGATAGCCCTATTAGTGAGGTAGGCGTACCCAAGTGTTCTAAACGATTTACAGACTGCAGAGATTGCGAAAGTTATCCACCCTACTGCAACGTGTCCTATTTGGCATCAATAACTTTTTCGTTCTGTCAATTTCCTAGAGAACTTTCCACATTTATTATATCGTTTCCCATGATTGAAATTTTAATAAAAACGAATTTGTTTCCCAAATATGGGTAATACTTATTTCGTTGATAAATGGAATTTCTTTCCCTTAAAAGCTAAAAAAGAGGATTTAAATCTAATGTTCAAATATTCCTTTATTAGAATTCCAAAAATAAAGGAAAGAATTTCAAGACAGACACAATCCCAGACAGTTTGTTAGGAAATATCTTTGATGTCACGTAAACTCAAGGGAACGGTTGAACGTTTCTAAGGGCATAATTTATGTTCGTCAACAACCACCTGTACATCATGGCATGCATTTATTGGAGCGATGATGCGTGTCAAAAGTTTAAAACAAAGAATGCGTTTTGATTATAAAGGTGGTCGGTCGGTCTGGTCAAAGGGCATATCGAGGCTACAGCGACACGTTGTCTTGGAAACGACGCCTGCGCTTCCTCCAGGCGGCGGTCGTCGTCTCTTTTGCACCGGCTGCACCCCCATACTACCGTCTCGGTTCCACAGATCAGTCAGCTGGGCGGTGGCTGTATCCGTCCCCGTGCGTACTGCAATAACTCGTGTATCTGCATCTCGTGACAGCAAGTGCGACAGGCCACGACGCCGTCTAATGTACCGAAAACGTCGCGGTAGGACGCGCACGGTCACTTGCTGTTTTCATTAATATGCTTCCGAGACAACTCAAAAAACATGCTTTTCATGGGTATGTCGCGTCGCGCCATGTTGTTCTTGTTGGGATTTTTCACGTATGCGTGGGCCCATCGCTCGTTTACACCTCTTCAGAAAAGCGTCCCCAAGGACCAACTCAACGTTGGACTCATCGTGCCCCATACCAACTTCGGGGCGCGCGAATACACGCGGGCCATCAACAGTGCCGTGTCCGGACTTCAGCGTTCTCGTGGACCGCGGCTGGAGTGGCTGAAGAAATATAGTTTCACTCCACAGAATGTTCATAACGTACCTATGAAGCTTACACCGAGTCCTACAGGTTCATACTTTCTTTCTTTATTGATTCTTAGGTTTAAACATGTTCTAAGATGCATGATTATGCGGGATAGCGTTATCTCGTTACACGTTTGCCTGAGGGATTTACCCTTGTAATAATGAAAGTGATATTTTATTGTTTAAGTCGAGATTTGGGACAGCTCGTGTTAATTGTTTCCAGTTTATTTTAATTAGTGCACTAACAAACGGACAATTACGGATAACTGTAGATATCGATGTTGATGATGATAAAAAAAGATTTCGAATTTGATATTTAAAGTTTATTAGACACGAAACCCTAATAAAGTAATTAATTTCATTTCTGTATGAATTTTGTTTGTTCCCTTTTAGAAAACCAAGCGAAATTATGACGCTTCACTAATTTAATATTCACCCTTATAAATACTCCCTTATTTTGGTAAGTATAAACGTAGAAATTACGTAAACGCCATTTTAATAATTTCCGTGGAATATTATAATGCAAAGTTTTCATTGTTTATACGATATATACAAAAACAACAAACCATCCAGGGGATAATTTATGCAGAAAAGTCATTTAAATTTAGTCGTTTTAAGTAGGTATCAATTTGAATTCATTTTAAGAGTCATTTCGGCTTGCCCATCAAAATAGGTACATATTATTATTTGTTTTTGCACCTGAAATGATTGATCAAAGTGAATTTTATAGGATCAAAGGATAACGTTCTTTTTATCCATTATACGTGTTTCTAGTTCGATCTATTATGAATAATACATTTTTTGTTAACATTTATATTGAAACTTTCAGTTGGTATTGTCAGAAAACACACCAACGACATGAAGAATTTGATAGTAAAAAATATTTTCATTTTAGAAACTGAAAGTATTCATTGTCGTCTGTTAAAAGCATTAAGGAAATAACCCGATCAAGCGTGTTGTGCATTTAAAAGTTTCTATTTCTGTTTATTAAAAGCGATGGGGTTTTGTTTATCTGAAACTGAAAGCCTTTAAGATGAATATAAATCAATAAACACGTTAGTAGTATTGGTAAACAACTCGAAAATATTTTTCTCTTATTTTATTTTCCTTCTGGTTTTTGTTATTTATACGTGATTCCCTATTATTGGGCATTAGTTGCCATTTATTAAATTAAGAACTAACTGCTTTCATGTATCTATTGGGAAAATATGTAAGAACGGACTATCTGACTTAATTCTCTTGTAACTATAATATTGCTTGCTTCAATGAAGATAAAATAATATTAAATGGTATTGAACTGTCCTGAAATTGGAAGAGTTGTTGTTATTCTGGGATGAATTTATCAAGATGGTTTAATTACGGTATCGCATGCGATTCTAGCGAATTCTTTCCTTCAACTCAGTGGTTGTTTGTGCCTGATTTGAATTTAAATTGTGTTTTGTTTGTTGCTTGGAGCGTCTCCTGTATTTCGAAATCTTTTCGGAGAAGTTTCTTTTAATTATTTCTTGATACCTGCAATTTGCATCTGAATACAGAAAAGAGCATTTTATTTTGTTTTTCTTCAAACTATATTAATTAGACTGTTTCGAATCTGAAGAAGTTGCTGAATTTAATTCCTCAGCTTCTCTCACTTAATTCTTCAAATTGTCAATTTACTTTTATTTGGTGCCTGATGAAGTATTTGATAATAAAGTATCTAAGAACTTGCTAATATTTCTTAATGATGATTTCATGAATTAAGTTAGCTGGCATCCTAAGTAATTAGATAATTCTGAGAACTGTCACCACTATTTTCCTGAAAACTTGCAAACACATCAAAAAGACATTCTTGTCAACAAAACCTGACTTAATAGTTTAGAACTGTATTTAAAACGGAAAGTCTAGAAAAGATGCCCAAAATCTGCAATCATTAGTAAGTAACACACAAAATCTGAAACAAACCACCTTAATCAGTTTCAGTTTTAACCAAGTTAGATCTGCAGACTTCCTACTAAGTACCAGGTTATCTGTGTTTAAGGTACTCATGATGTCTTGAGAGATTACAACGTACTACTATCAAACTATGTCTACTTTTAAAGAGATAAAAACTTTGATACTACTGCTATCTAGTTTTGGAACTAAAAAAATCTTCTAAACTTTTTAATTTTAAACAGCCATAGGCGCTTGTAGTACATTATTGACTGTCACATCACAAATACTGTAGGTGGCTTGACCAGCCCGAGTCCGTAGTAAGATTTAGCTGCCATAATTAGGTCAAGCCCGACCAAGGTCACCAACAGTGGTCTCTACTAGGTCGTAGTCCAAGTTGTTATAACATTTAATTTTTTAAGGAGTTTAATGGAGGGCGAAACAGGGATCAGGGGCCACTAATGGTGGTCCGTGCAGTTGTAACATTTAGTTCTCTTAACGAGGTTAATGAATGGTGAAGCGTGAACAGGGATCACCGTAGGTGTCCTGCGCGAGGGCGGAGCTCGACCACATGTAACAAACAAAATGCTTTGTTGTTCTCTTAGTACGAAATTTTACAAATACCCAGTCATCAGATTCCATCTCGCTCACATCCTTGAACGCACTCTCCACATCTTCAAACTCTCTGATTTTTCTTTCAAGAAAATTTGCTAGATCTTCACTACTACCACTTGATTGTAAGCTGAAGTATTTCTTGACTTTTTAGGTTTTGCTACTTTCTTCTTTAAGTTTGTTTCTTTCTTTTATTCTTCTCGATTTGTATGTTTTGTACACTGTGAAAAACTTCATCAGATGTGATGACTTCAGATCCTGTAGCATTTCTCATTATCTTCTTTTTCTCACCAGAACTGTGACTTTTAACTGCTCTTGGCAACAATTTCTCGAAAGAAGCCGCGGACTCCATGTGCAAGTCTTTAATGGCTAGAAAAGTTTCTGTAGTTGTTGCCGAGGTCGAAGCAACGGCTTCTGTAACATCATTCGTAGGTTGTGAAGATTGAGGGGCTCAGATGTCCTTTCTCATATCGACGTCGAAAGAACTGCTGGTAAATCGTCTGATGGTGCTGTCTGTGGCTCGCCAATTCAATCTGAGACTATTTTCACCTCTTAAGAGCAGACGGATCAAACCAGTGCTGTGAAATAACTTCCTCGCTTTCTGAAAATCCTTTTGAACTATTGAAGGGTTGGCTTTTGTCTATATCTCACCACTAATTGTTAGTTTCAAAAATTCTTACTTTGGTAATTTCATTCCAGTCTTTGGCATTTGGTCAGTTTTTCATCTCAAGCTGCTTTTACGGATTTTATTACACATAAATCAAGCGGTTGAAGGATATGACTGGAATGTGGAGGCTATTTGAGGATAGTAATTCATTTATTTCTTACCATTTCAGTCAATCTCAGACTTACGTGAGTAGCATGTCCGTCACAAATCACGAGAGCTGGTCTTTCTGAGCTGATAGCCTTTAGAAAAGTGATTTGGAAATAGTTTTCGAAAACGTCAGTTTTCATCTATCCATTTCAGGTCGCTGCATTTAATGTCCCCGAGTAACCTGCCCCTTTTGGTGCTGACCACTGATCCCATATATTCTTACCTTTAAATGTATTAATGGTAGTATTTTGTCACCACTGGTATTAATAGTTAACAGTACTGTTACATTCTCTTTCCCAGAGGTACTAGTGGGACGTACAGATGCAAAGCTTGTCGCTCCCACCACCTTAGTCTTAGAAGGATCTCAACAAAACTTGTTTCATTCCAGTTGAAAATCAGGTAAGGTTTATGCTCTAACCCTACTTCCTTGATTGTATTCTCAGTAACTTGAAATAGTTGTAAATAATGAAAGGATCGCAACATCTTCTACGCGCAGTCTCAACAGACTGTAACTTTTTTTAACCGATAACTTATGGTGCCTCATGCCAGGTCTTTGGTGTTAAGACAGTCTGTTTTTTCCAAAAGATACAAGAGTCCTAATAATGCTTTTATCTCTATTAAGCCTGTCGGTCATACTGTTCTATAACTGGTAGTAAATGAACCCTGAGAGACGAACAAATTGGTGTTCTCAACTATAATGTTCAAAATAGCATCATCAAAAAGAATCGATGAAAGATTTTCTGTTTTTTGCTGTACCTTTAGGCCCAGGTAAATGAGTCACAACGTTTTTAGATCGCGTTCGAAGGTTTAGAGGCTCTAAATGTTTTTTTTTCACTTACATTAGTTGCATTAGCTTTTCTAACAAAATAGCTTTCCTTGAATTGTATTTTTGAGGCTGTAGGAAGGAATTCTGCATCGTCATCTTCGTTATTGTCTGAATGTAATTTTTGCCCTGTTTCAGACTCACCATCACGTTCTTAAAGATGATCTTTTTCAGAACAATCCTTTTCATCGTCATATGAATCTAAAACACCGCTCTGTTCAAGCAAAACTTGAAGCCTAGCTTGTTCTCGCTCATACTCATGTAGTTAGCAATTAAAATTGCAAAATTTTTAAATATGAACTTACCTATTGACCACCGATTTTTACTAACATCTGCGCTAGCGTCGGTCTCAGAGACCGAATGTTTAACTAAATGCTATATGAAATTAATAACTGAGCAGCCACTGAGTGACAACAACAAGTTTAAACGACGTAGTAGGTCTGTGAAACCATACATAGTCACTGGAGGGTTAATTATCTGCGACGTTCCTAATGGTACAACCGTCTGAGACGTCTTATCTCAGGAAGGCAAGATGGCGAGCTTTAGGTCTATTAAAATTTAGGGCAACGAAAAGCATTTTATAGTCTAGGGATGGCCAAAAGCCTAACGGCAGCCTTGAACTCCACCACGACGATACGCAACCATCAAAGAAACCGTTTTTGCTGTCATTAAATTTGGCCAGAATTTGCAAATTATCCATTCACGATAGCTTTCACATCCTCGTCCGTAGCAAAATTTCTTGCCTCCTAGATATCTTTTCATTTGGGAAAATAAGTGAAATAATAACAAACGCTAAAATAATAATGCAGAAAATCTGTTGTTTCAAAATATCCTGGGATAACCGTACCTCCAGAATTGTCAAAGATCTAATTTCCATGCCATTTTTTGAAATCAAACGTGAACTGAATTTTGCAGAAGCCGAAACAATTGATTTTTTTGGTGTATGTGATGCTAGCAATGTCGCGTATGGTTGAGCAATCTATTACACGACGGTCATTTCTTACAAATCTAATGTATTCAAAATCAAAGTCTTTTTTTCACCATGTTCTTCCATTGCTTCCTTGGTCTTTCTCTTTTTCGTTTACCCTCAGGAATTTTCCACGCTAACAGCTTTACATCTTTTCTAAAAGACCCAGCTATTGAAGTCTTCTCGTTTTTATGAAATTACTTATGTTTGTGCCCTTATATAGGTCGTATAGTTTTTCGTTCGATCTTCTCTCCCATTCCAGTTTGTCTTCCTCCGAAAATCCTTCCCAGTATTTTCCTGTTCCAAGTTTTCAATCTTTGTTTCGTCTTGTTTGTCGTAATACATGTCCTCCATATTTTAAGTTTTCTTTAGTGATTCCGTTATTCCCTGGACTTTTATTATTTTTCATTGGATTTATTACCTCTTCCATAGCTTCTCTCGTTGGTATATTTATTTCCTCATTATTTTGGAGTTCTATTACCAAATGTTTCCGGTTGCCTTTCTTTTTGACTCTCGCTCGTTTCTTCATTTAGCATTTCTTCAAGATATTACCTTCACCTTTTGAAATTTTCTTACTCTCCTCTTATAAGGTTACCTTCGCTGTCTTTTATATATAGCGTCGGATCATAGTTCTTTGTCCTTACGTTTTTTTATGTCTTTGAAGAAGTTCCTTATTTCTTTTCTCGGAAATCCTTCTTCTATCTGGTTCTCTAGCGGTTCTTTTTTTTACGGGATAGTTGCTTAACTTTCTTTCTTTGATTGTTATATTTTCTTATGTTTTTTCGTTTCTTGTTTGTATTTTCATTCTCAGCACTTTCTTCTGTTTCTTTCTAACATTCTTCGTCTAATCATTTTTTCTTTTCTTTTGTCTTTCTTTTACTTGTGTGTTTTTCCGTTGCTCTAATTACTACTTGCTCTATGGTTTTCCAGCTTCTTTCTATACTTCTTCTTTAGGTTATTTCTTGTCTGTTAAGGCTTTCTTCTATCTCTGCAACATATGTCTTTTGTATTCTGTCTTGTAAGTCTTGTGTGTTGTATCTTATTTCCTGGTTAGCTTTTTGTTTTCTTCTTTCCCTTTTCCTTTGTTTCAATTTCACTCCAACCAGAAAATGATTTGAATCGCTATCTGCCACTCGGTATGATCTTATCTTTGTTATTAGATTGGAGTTTTTCCTTGGAGGTTTTCTTTTGGATCAGTACATAGTCGATCTGGTTTGCTGTGTTTCTTCCTGGGACGTTTCTTTGTGGATATCTTCGCGTTGGAAGCGAGTGTTCATTATTTTCATGTTTCTTTCAATAGCTAATTCGATCAGTCTCAATCCGTTGTTATTTAATTCTTCATGTTTGCTAGAACCTCCTGTTATCTCTTTGAATATTTCTCTTGTATTTGGTATCTTGTCTAATGCTCTGTCTATCTGTTCGTGGAATTTATTTTTTATTTCTTCTTTCTTTTTTGTCGGTGCGTGTATATTTAAAATTCTTGTCCTGCTCTTCTATTTTTATTCCGCACATTCTGTCTGGTATCTCTACAAAATTTATTATCTTTTCTTTTAGTTTCCGGTCCACTATAAAACCTGTTCTGAAGTCCCTTGTCTGACTTCCACTTTTGAACGGTATATGGTTTTCACTTCTTGTATTCGGTTTACTGCAAGGCTGCTACTTCCATTTTGTACTTTTTGATTTCTTTGATCAGGTTTTTCGCTACGTCCTTTTTATAAATTCCTCTTACGGTCCACATTCCCACATATACAACTCGTTCTTTTTGCCTTGCTCTTTTTTTTGTCGTCTTCTTCTTTCACTGTTAACATCTTTTTATTATCCGCGTTCCTTTCTTTAAATTTTTCCCTTTAACATTGCCCTTTTCATTGCCTGGTCTGTTTTATTTTCTTTGTCGTTTTCATTTACATTTAATGGTTTTTTTGAATTTGGGGATTTACTTACTTTCTTCAGTTCCCCTCTTTTTTATTCCATTTTGATTTTTCTGTTCCTATCTATAGTTTCTTATAACTAATCATAGTTTCCTTTCCGGTCTCTCTTTTCTTCTTTTCCATTATCTTATCTGTTGTTGTATTTCTCGGTCTTTTTTGGAAAGGTCACCCCGAACGAATATCCTATCGCTTGCTCTCAATTTTAGTTTGTTCTTGTTTCGCATTTATCTTTAATTTTTCTGTATAATTTGTTAATCTTATCAAACATGTTTTGTCGCTCAATCTCGAAAGACTCATAACTTCTACTTCTACACTTAGGCTTTTTTTTTTATGGAATTCTCCATAGCCTTCTTTATATCGTTCTGATTATTTGTATTCATCTTTAGACCCTGTAATACAACATTGTACCTTCTGTTTCTTCTTCCAGGTATTGCAACCTATTCTGTATCTCATTCATTGTTTTTTCATTTTTCTATTTTATACTCGTAGACATTTTACTTTTTCCCCATATTTCTTCCGTTCTGTTCTCATTTTTCTTTATTTCAGTTGACATTTTTTTTCTATCCTATCACTCATCCTTTTCATTATTTTTATCATCTGTTCAACGTTTTCTTCTAATTTTCGTTGGCTTTTTGCCGGTGATCTTCCTAATTTTTTGATTCTTTTAGAGACTTCCTCTTTATACTTTTTCTTTTTATCACTCTTCCTCTCCCTACTGTTTTTGTTCTCGCTCTGCATTTTTCTGTCGACTTTCCTTTCCCATTCCCTTTAAAACTTTTACGTTCCGTCCTGTTTATATTATTGCTATGCCGCACAATAAAAATCATCGGCCGGTCTACCCGTCAGACTTTGGGTTTTCCTCGACTAATACTGTGATAAATGTTTACTCACAATTGCTGCTCTTTTCAGGTTTTTTTATCGATCCCAGTGTTATACGTAATGGTAGTTTTTCAGCAAGTCCAGCTTCCATACCATTTCTTGAATGATCTTCCAAGTTGCCTTTAATGTTTGGGATCGCTGATTTTACCAAACATTCCTACACTACACGCTTCTTATTTTGCTTTCTGTTTGTACCAATAAGTCATCTATTCACCATAAGATAACGAAAAACGACAATCATATATGTTGCAAGTATAGGTAGCACTGACATTTGTTACTTTTTAGTAAAACATTTTAATATATAATTATATGGCAAAGCTATTTTACTTACACTAAGCTAAAATACATAGTTGATAGAATTAGAATGCTAATTTAACTTTTGAAAACGACATTAATGACTTTTAAAGCATACACGTGCACAGGAACTAGAATATAGTTAGAATAATAATTAGCAAAATTATAGATCCTTCTTGTGTTACCTCGCTGATTATGACCTTAAAATGGACTGGACTTAAGCTATCACTTTGTCGGATTCCCACTGGTACAGGTACTTCTTCTGTAAGTGCATTGCCTGCCTTAATTTTGGGTTTGTTTTTGATATTTAGTTGTTCAATCAGATCTGTTTATTTATGGTGGACGTTGTGCTGCTGAAGGATCGTTACTGCACGTCTTGAAGTCTTAATTCGGTTTATTATAATTTTACAGACTTTTCCATCAGCTCTCATAAAATGTATATTGCATACAGCGTTGAGCGGTTATGTCGGAATCCTTGTTCCTCACTGAAACCGACCAAAGCTGCAATTCTTCTGTTATTATTTTAGTGAGAAGTTTTATTACAGCAATTAAAAGTGTTATGCTTCGTTAGGTTTTCAAAATTTGTCTCTTTTTTATAATTTTGTGGAAAAGTTTGATTATCTCCTCTTTCAATTGGTTGCCTTCATTTTCATTTAAGTCATTAGTGAGCTGGTCTACTTCGAGTGCTTTTCGTTTTTTAAGTTTCTTTGTTTTGTTGTGTGCGTCCTCTAGGACTACGTATTCTTCTTCCTCGTTTTGAATTTCTTCTTGATCGGTTTTTGGGATCAGCAATAACCGAATTGATTTGTACAGACTTTTTTCTCTTCTTCAGCGAATTTTAAATTTTTTCCTCCTCCATGCAGGTCATGTTCCATCTCGTATGAGAAATTATCCTACTAGACTTTTTTAGTTCTTTTATTGCATTTGTTACCCTATTTCTTTCTATTGGATGTCTTTAGTGTTCCTCATGAGTCGGGCTCTTCTGTTTTCTTTTCCCACTTAACATTGATTCTTCTAACTTCTAATGCTGTTGTTGCACCGCTAGGTATGTTTGATTTTATCTTGTCCCATGCTTTGGCAACATTGTCTCCTTGTCCTACTGGGTTGAGGTGTATTTTTTCGTTTAACCTATTCCGTTATAGTTCTTAAGTACTCTGGTCTTTCAGTGATTCAATATTGAATTTTGTATTGTTATGTGGTGCTTCCTTTTTTTATGATTTGTAATGAAAGTCTGTGATGGATGTACATTTCTAGTAGTTATTACGTAGCTGATTACAAATTTCTGACTTCTGATGTTTGTAAAAGTATATTATGGTTCGGTTGGTGCTCGAAAAAGGTATTGTTGATGCAAACTTTATTTCGTGCCCATGTAGGTTTTCATTCCTTTTTACTTCTTCTTTACTGATGGCTTGTATTACACCAGGCAGTGGTTTGGTGTCTATTCTTGAATTAAAGTCTCCAGTTATGAACAATTGGTGTTCTGGTCGAAACATTGTCCTCTGATTTGTGTGAGAACGAAGAACCCGATTAGCGACATTTTTGTATATTGTTTTCGTATTTGTCAACGTATGACGATTACAGTTCAGGTAATCTTGTATTAGATATTCATTACTTCTTCATTATCAAGGCAGAAAAACTCTCTGGAAGCTTCTTTAGCCAATTTTTTGATAGTAAGTGATATGCGGTTCTCTTCGCTTGATGATATAAAAACTTTTTCACGGTTATAGATAAAGTTGGTAGTGGATGATAGTTTGTTAACAATGAATTTGTCGAAAAGAATTGTTGACGATAGAAATCTTGTTGCAAAGTTTCAGAACCACAACCCAACATTTAGTGCTACGGTACTGAGTGTTGAAACCAATCAGATTGTAGTAATAGATGTAACTACTGTTAGGCCTAAGCATCTAAAAACGAGGAACTAACTGGACATGTAAGTGACGGGCATCGTACTAGCAGAAGCGTCTCCGATGTCTCACCTTAACCGCGCCATCTCGTATGATATACATGACTTGGTTTAACCAGCCCAGTTGAGGCTTTGGACAACTTTACTCTACTTTCTCATCTACTGCAATCCTTAATGCTTTCCATCAAGGTCTGGAAATTCGCTTACATGGAGTGGATGAGTTTTGACTTGATTCAGGTGTGATATTCTGTGCTTGTTTTTGCTTTCCGTTCATTCTCGCTGACTTTCTTGTTTTAGCTAATATCAAAATCGTCGAACAGGTCATAATCAGGAGAAATTTGATACATTTTTAGCTTTCGAATTGTTCTCAAAATCAGCTACTGTGTTCTTCGCGTAATGAGAACTCGATACTTCCGACCAGAAAACATACTGACCATTAAAGCGAAGGGTATGCACTCTTTAATGTGCACCTCTTGGTGGATACAGAGATCGCGTAGTCTTCACATTATTTGTTCTAAACAGAATCCTATACACATGGTCATGATTCATAAGATATTCCAGATTTTCTATCCAATTTTTTTAGTTTTTGACCGACTTTCCCAACCGCTTTTTCTTCCAGAAGCTTTCCTTTCTTCTCAAGCATCTTTCACTGCTAGATCTTCTTTCTAATAAATTTCTGTTTTCAATTAAACCGCATTTTTGACTATTCCCATCAAAGTGAATATTTAAGACCAAAAATGGTTTGCCTTGTTCCTCGTTGCTTTCATAAAACCTTCATAAGCTTTCTTTGAGTTTCCTTTTTCAAATAATTCGTTTTTCCTAAATACTGATAAAGCACAATGTTTATAAAACTGTTGACTATTGCAACTAAGAAACATCACGTGAAATGACAAACGCACGTATTGATCATCACGCTAAAAAGAAATTTAAATTCAAATTTGTCAAAATTTTGTTTTTAAGGTTTTCGCTTTTTAACTTTTTGTGGCCGAACTACTTTTTGGGCAAATAAGAGTTTAACAGCGTACGTGACGTTTTCAATAAATTCTTTCTGTAACTTTTGAGTGGAAGGCATTAGATTACGTTTCTGAGTAGTAGAATCTTGCCGATTAGAACTAAAACTCAGTTCACATCTATTTTACTCATTCCTCTACAAGCTTTAGAAACTGTCGGTCTTCTTCGTTTTCGTCCTTAACCAACCTGGAGATAAGTTCTTCCATTTATCTAATTATATTCCGTTGGCACCCTTCAGGCTAAATGAGGTAACAGCAAATGCTATAGAAAGAACAGAAAAGTTGATGACAGTTTCCCTCGAAACAAAGATATTTTGAAAATTGGTAGCACTACATCCTTGATTTAGCCTTATTTGGCATTGTCATAACAACACGTTTGCTATTGGCTGGTTAAGTGACACTTTGCAACACCGCCAACTTTAAGCTGCAAAAAATCACTGAAGTGTTAATGCGGAAAATTCAAACTGTCATCAATCGTTTTGAATCATATTTCTTCTCATTCTATTAGTAAACATTATAAAAGTTGTGGTGATTCTTCGACCAACCAGCAATTAATCAAAGTGATTTTAAGCCACCGTAGATAGCCTAACTGCAATAGAAGTTAATCTTAGTCTTAAATCAGCGAACTATCAAGGTTTTTATTTTCTAATCAAGATTTCCTTAAAGAGAAACATATAATTTGGAGTTTATTTTAGCCGGTGGAAAATTAATTGAGAGGACCTCGAGGCCTTGACAAAATCCTTCCCAGCCTCTTACTTTAACGTTATAGATTTAAGATTTAACTTACACCTTTCGTACGCTTTTATTGAATCTGTACAACAAAAGCATAAGTAGGTAATAATGAACGTCCTAGAAAACTAGGTGGCACCCGGAAAAGAAAAGGCGGGAAATTACAAGTGATGTGGTAAACAGTACGAATGAAACAAAATGGAGTGCGTTAACTCAAATATTTTTTTGTTTAATTCTGATTTGAATATTCAAGTTTGCTGCAAATTCATGCTCAGGGCCATAAAAGACTTACTCTTCTTGACAAATCCGCGTCTTGTCTTTCTCTTCTGGCAAATCTAGTCTCTCGTTCACTAGTTGGCTTCTATGCTAAAGAACCTTCGTAGGTATGCCTTGGGTTTTTAATGCTTTGTAGTTTTATGTCTTTTCGGCTTTTTGTAAATTTGTGGTTAATACCCTTTACTTTGCTTATTCTCTCATTTAATCTTTCTTTAACTTCTTGATCTTCCATTTTTCGCCATCACTCAAAGGGACTAGAGGAAACTCCACTTTCTACTAGTCCTCCATGTAACATTAATACGCACTAACTCTGCACCATATCCACTATTCAAAGTTTTCCTAAGTCTATACAGAACCGGATTTTGCTCCCCTGGCTATGGTAGAAGTCTAGGTGTATTCTTGATAAACGTCCGTACTGCAAACACTCCACACGTCTCGGTGTTGCAAGTGCAGTAAGATTTTGGAGGCTAGTATGATGCCTCGCACTTTAAATTTCTATTATAAAACTATTGTGGAGAAAACGGGTAGCTTGGCAGCGGCTTTTGCTCAAACAAAGAAGAATTGCATTTCATTTTTGGGAAGTATTACAAGACAGTTTCCAGATAATATACCAAGTTAACATTTTTTGCTTTTATTGAACGAACCAGACGAAAAACTAAAATGAGAACATAACATGACCAAACCAGAGAGACCAATAAAGTCTGCCCTTCTACAAATAGAAACTTATATCCTATTTCAATTCTTTGTTACCTAAACTTGAACTCTTATTAATCTAGCCACGAATTTATAAAGACCGCGTTCAAAGAGTTAAACAATATATCTGATCTCAAAGCTGAGAGCAATCGGGTTTCCTCTGGAAACGACGTAGTCGGCTAATCCAGAAAGAAAAAAAGGAAAGTGAAGAAGTGATGAAAAACCAACAGATTCTTTCGGAACCGACCCACCCAATGGAAAGGTCTCAGGAAAGACGGAAAAATCTTAGTACCCGTTTTTGAACAAGAGAAAAATGTACTTACCACCCCCTTCACGATCTAAGAGTTCACAGCTGCAATTTCAGCAATGCAAAATAGCAAAGTAGTCGAACTAGACGACATACAAACGGTGAAGATAAAGAGCTTTGGTCCATAAACAATAAAATGGCTTCTAGATATGATCAATTTGTGTGTAACTGAATTAAATATATCTAAGACCTGGCGGAAATCAGGAGTGTGGCCTTTCTAAAGCGTGGAAAAGAAATTTCCTTACTGTGTTACCTCTTTAAGGCGTTTGAGAAAATGATTTTAAACCGCATTTCTGAGACTGTGGAGGAGAAGTTAATTTCAGAGCCAGAGTAGGTTTCAGGGCAAGTAAGTCTTGCTGTGGCTAAATAGTAAATCTCGCTCAACACATTGAGAATGGGATTGAGCAGAAGCAAATTAGAGGTGTGGCTTACATAGATCTTTCTATTAGAAACAATTTACGTCACCACAGATTTGGATTTAACAAAGCTACTGAAATGCTTATTCCAAAACTGTCGTTTCCACGTCATTCTTCAATCGCAGAACAGTCGTTGGAGGAACCAGAAGAACGACCTTTTACGAAGAAGTGAACCATTGCTTTATAATATATACACCAACGATATATCATGTAACCCTGAAATGAGGCGTTTCATGTATGCTGAAGACAGGGCCATAGCGGATCAGGGGAGGAGTTTCGCATGGAAAAGCCTCGGACTGAGCTAATTTCAACATTTACATAGTTATTACAAACGTGACGTGAAACACTTAGCTCATTTATTATGTGCAGATTGTCTAAATAAAGTTGCTGTTAATTGACTAAGTCTGACGACAGTTCATCATCCCATAAAATTTTCAGTTGCCACAACTTCTGTAAAATAATTTTAGTTACAATTATTATAGAACTTAAGAGGCCCAAGGGGTCATATATTTGGGCAATTGTTGACAATACGGAACGCTTATTTATTCGTTTATTTGGTTTGGGTAATTTGACACAATACCCTAACTCATCTGATTTTGAATGCCATAAAAACCTAAAGTGTGGGTTTCCTCTTGACCATCGATATTGAAAATTACACCTGCTCACTGTTTAAAACCCATTTATTAAGAGATAAACATGCAGAACTTAATATAGCAGAGACTTTATGGTAATTTTTCAAAATGTCGGGGTAATTGTTTGATCCCGTTAGGGGGTCGTCTATATAAAAGTCATTGAAGATTATGATACTTGAGATCGGGTAATTGTCAGTGTTTTGATGCCCGAGTTTTATCAGACATCTAATCGCAGGAACAGAGTCGAAGTGGTACCATAAGTCAGTGTATTAAGTTGGACATATTCGATGGATTTGTTGGGGTCGGATCTCAAAACAATTCTTGGAAGTCTGCGATCATCAGGATGCATCAGGATTTGGTGATACATTTTTGTAATATAACCTGCAAGCATGAACTTATCAGATCGATACCTTACGATAACGGAAATCAAATCATTTTGCAGTTTTGGCCCTGTATATTGAAGATTATTTAAAGAAAAGCCCGAATTGGTGTTTGCTCTTGCGTCAAATACAGTTCTCAACTTTGCAGTTAAACTGGTTTCATTTAATACGCAATGATGCGGGATAAAATAGGAATGAACATCATCAACTTCACTTAACCTTGTCATACGATTTAGATGTACCTATATGTATGATAAAGTTTGTTGTTTTACAACGAACGTACTACTGCACACCTCAGTCAGAACATACACGTTGTGTGGTCAGAGCACCAGTTATATGCGCCTGCCACCTTAATAACCTCCAGTTCAGGAAAAGACTGAACATAACCTGGAGGAGACAACCTTTGGAACACTGCACCGAACCAAAATAATTAGGGGTCAAGGTGGATCCTACACTGTCGGGCACCAAGCAAAAGTTACGTCTAGAAATATTATAATTTGCAGACTGACTGGTACCACCTGGGAAGCTTAACCAAGTGCGTCGCAAACCTTGCTCTGTACACACTCATAAAGCCGATTGTGCAATACATGACAATGGATGTTTAAAATCCACTCAAACAGATAAAATTTACGCCATCGTAGGTATTGCCCTTCGATCTAACAGAAGAAAAGTTGAGAGGAAGGAACAAAATACTGACCCAAGGGATCCCTTGTTTAGAGAATAGAAGTATCGAACAAGAGTAAAATTGAGAAAAAGCTCTATAAACGTCACGGATGAACTTGAAACACTGCCGGATGACGCCGCTATTAGCTGTGGCTGGCATCTCTTCCGTCCGAGGACGCGGAATCGAGAGAGGAGCTAACTGCAGGTAGTCAGTTACTAACTATATCCTACTTGGAGAGCCCTCAACAGGCTCGGAACCAACACTTTGCGATGTAAGAAAAATTTAAATGTGAATGTGAAGAAATACAAGTCGCTGAGCACTTACTGGTTTGTCCCAGACTTAAGGGAAGGCTGCACCCATCGAGACCCCATACTGGGAAAACACCAGTAAGTATCTAACCACGAAAGTAAAATTTTCCAAGTGTTTTAGCTTGGAAAGAATTCTGGAATTATCACAATCTAACTATTTGAGCAAAAAGTCTTTAAATTGAATTTCTTACGCTTTAAAAAGTGATAGTAATAAGAGTAGTTAGTTATTCGTTTTACTTTCAGAAATCTCCCATTATGATTAGAAAATCACAGCTGTCTAAAAGCTTTTGTTAATCCTAACGGACTTAATAGACATCCAATTTGCAATAATTATTAATTCATTTGTAAGACACGAGGCATTCCTTTCAAAGGAAAGTAGCTTTCCTTGCTGTCCATTACCAAGTTCTTCGTAGGCTGTAGAAGTTTTACAGGCCTCAGGCAGTGTCTGCACTGGTTAAAGCACAAATGTTCCCCTAGTGATTGATTTATACGCAACTATTTTTAAGAGAAATATTATTTAACGTTTTTTATTTTTAATTTATTTTTATATAAAGCAATTTTATCGATTTTTATTACTAAAAAAAAATGGTTTCTTGTATTATTGAGATTGTGAAATATTAAAGCTTAAACTTTGGTTGTTTGGTGTTGACATTCGTTAAATAAAATTATATCGCAACCATCTGTTAGAAAACTGGAAGCTTTTAAAGTTGATTGATATAGAAAGCATTGACAACTTTTATTTATTCGTTTAGAACTTTCTATTACCCTTTTATTTATTTATTGTAATAATTTAAAAATATTTTCTTCTTATCAGATTTAATATTCTGATGTTTAACAACCATTTAATGTCTGCTGCTCTCATATTCTTTTTCAATATATTTTTATGGTGACCATTTTGTTGATCGTTTTAATTTTACGATATAACATTTAACTTAACAATAGTCTAGCCATTTAACTTGAATTTTAAATGACTTTTCGTTAAATCAAAAGGTCATCAAATTACTGTTTGGTTCTAACACTACTTGTTGTGTTTAAATACTAAACCCCCTTTTGTTGCTAATTTACTTACTAGTCGTCGACTGTACTCACTTCATCTTCTCTTCCCTTCACTAATCTTAATGACACGGTTGCGAATGAATTCTCGCTGTACTTACATATAGGCCAACGTTGATCCACACGCAATACATTTTAACTCGCTTCTCTGGAACTGTCTTTTCATCAATCTTTGGGTAAATAGCCGACAGGCTCATACATTTGCGACACCAACCACTATTTGTTTTCTAAAACATCGTATATAGAATATTTATGAAATTGCTTGCAAGTAGTACAAATTTCTGTTCGGTGGTTGTAAGACAGAATAACCTTCAACCCAGTTCATTGTAATACATTGCATTATTTAATTTCTAGCAGATATTTTTGATTTATCAATGGTTTGTAATGATACTCACTTAGGATAACACAAATAGATTTATTATCTCAAAATTAAACCAAAAGAGGTTCCCTTATTGAAAGTTTCGAGTACAGCTCTTTGAATTGTAACACCGCTGGCGGCGGGGTGAGACGAAATACATGCGGTGTCCTTTGATGAAATTTTCAGGTGACCGACTGAAGGCTGTCTGTTTGTCCCTTCCGATATCACTATCCACTTGTCTAGAAATTTTTGGTGGAATAGTCAGACAGTTGGCTAGGTAACTGAAAAAAAAATTGCTCATGTGGCACTACAAACAGATTATTAACGTTCACGTGACACGAACTGAAATAGAGCAATAATGTGGCTACAGGTGTGTAGTCTTAGTTTTAATAAGAATTTAAAAATAGAAACAAGCAATGGAATTACTGTGTTCTTTTATTCCCTTAAACTTGTTTTACTCATAGACACCTGCAATCCAGACACGGAAAACTTATTTTCTGTCTTTTGTTTTCAAGAAGCTTTAAATGCCATTCAGATTCGTTGCTTATACGTACACGTATTATAACCGAATCTAAACATCAATGAATTGATTTTACGTTTTGTTCTAGTATAGCTGTCTAAATACGGAGTTGTCCTAGAATGATTCAAAATAATTTAGTGAGATTTCTAACAAGGGTTGTTTGTCTTTCACAGATGTGCCACATTTTAAATATTCCAAGCTCTAGGTGATTAATCCCTAGAATTGTTTCGGTTTTGGAACTCCTCGTATTCATATTTTGTGCAGGAACTTACAATTTCTTCTAATGCAATGAAAGGATTCTAACTTTTTCATTAAGTCACTTACTTACTTACTTATTTCAAAGTCTGGTCTACCTGTTGGTGTAAGGCTGTGGGAGTTTGGTTTAGTATTTTTGTCTCCATTGTTTTCTGTCTTGCACTAGATTTAGTATTTTACTCCAAGCCATTCCTTTCCCTTCCACCTTCTCTCTGACTCTGTCGATCCACTTTGTTTTCGGCCTAACCTTCCCATTTTTTCCCGGTATCTGTGTTTCCAACGCCGCTCTTGTAAGTCTGCTAACTGGCATTTGGCACACATGTCCGAACCATCTAAGTTAGCCTTCTGTAATTATTTCATTGATGGAATCTACTTGTAGGTTCCTCCCGAATGTCTCGTTTCTAATTTTATTACTTCTAGTTTTGCTCTCTATTTTTCTCAAGAACCTCGTTTCATGTGCGTTAATTTGGGATTCCTGTAATGTAATTGCTGGTCTAACCACTTTTTCACAACCCCCGTTTTTATATTTTTCGATACCTCTTTTTTTCCCAAGAAAGTTGTCATCATGTTGAAAATGTTTCCGACTCTTTCCATTCTTTCATTTATTTCTTCATCTATTTTCTCATTTTCTTCTATAAGTGATCCTAAATATTTAAAATGTTCCACTTGTTTAATTTGACTCCCGACTACTCTTAGTTCATGTGCTTTTTTTTTTGTTTGAGATTATCATAGTTTTCGTTTTTTTTTTTGGAGATTTACCTTCATGTTTATTTTCTGAAGTTCTTTTTATATTACTGTGAGGTGCGTTGTAAATTTTTCTTTGAATCAGTTATCAGGGCCATGTCGTCTGCAAACATCAGTTCGGTTAGCTATGTTGGTCTCATTTGCCAAGATCTTAGTGTCAGTTTCTTCATTCTTTCCTTAGCTTTCTTTAATGCCTCATTCAGTACCATCGAGAATAGGAATGGGCTTACTACAGTCCTGCTTGGCTCCCTGTTTTGTTTCGAATTCTTTGGATTCCTCGTTATTTGTTCTTACTATGTTCGTGTTTTTCTTGTACATGTACTTCTATGAGGTTCTTATTCACTCCTCTTTTCCTCTTAGTATTTTCCATATTACTTCCCTTCGAAAATCAGATGGCTTTTTGAGGTCTATAAAGCATATGTGTACCTCTTTGTTCTTGTTGATTAGCTTTTCACTTATTTGTGTCAGCGTGAATATGGGATCCTGCATGCTTCTATTTTTTCTAAATCCAAAGTTGTATCTACTGTATTTCTTACTCTTTTTTCTACAATTCGTTTAAATACTTTCCCAGGGACACTTGATAGAGTTATTCCTCTGTAGCTTGTACTTCTTCCGTCGCCCTTCTTGTATATTGGTAGTATGGTGTTTGTTTTCCATTCCTTTGGTGTTTTTCCGTTATTTAGTACATCATTCATTAATTCTCTTAACTTATTAATTCCTTCTGATCCCATGTACTTAATTATTTCCGGTGTGATATTATCTTTTCCTGGTGCTTCTTCTAACTTTAGTATTTTTATTGCTTCTTCTATTTCTTCCTCTCTTATATTTTCTACCACTTGTTCGTTTTCTGTCTCATCTTCCTCCGGTTTTTGATTTTGTATGTCTGTATATGTTAACTCCTTAAAATGTTTTCTCCATCTTTCCATTATTCTGTCCTTATCTGTTATTATGTTGCCATCTCTGTCTTATATATTTAACATACTATATTCCTTTTTCTGTCTCAGTTGTTTTAGTGTACCATAAAATAGTTTTTGGTTTTCTCTGTAGCTTTCAGTCGTTTTACGGCCAAACTCTTCCCATGATTTCCTCTTTGCTTCTGCGATTGCTCTTTTTGGTTTCATTTCTTTTCTGACTGTATACTTCATTATCCTTAGCTGTTTGTGTAGATAGGTAGCTTTTTCACTTTTCTTTCTTAATCTTTACTTTATCTCTTATTTCAGCTGTCCATGGCACGGTTTTTTTTCGTACTATTGTTAGTTATCTTTGTTTTACCACACGTATCTTCAGCTGCGTTTAGTACACTATTTTTGAGATCCTTTCATTTTTCTTCTATATTTGTGGTCTTTACTATATCTTTTAGCTTATCATTTAGAATCTCCTGGTATTTTCTTTGATACTTTTGCTCTCTTAGTTAGAAGCTTTTTAGTTTTTTCGATTACATTCTGCCTTCTTCTGTCGATTTATTGTTTTGTATTTTAAATCTTATTGCCACTTAGTAGTGATCATTGCTAATCTTCGCCCCTCTTTTAACTCTTACATCTCTCATTATCTTCCATCTTTTTTACATATCAGAAAATAGTCAATAATTGATTTCTTGTTTCTCTTTTCGGATACCCCTGTATATTTATATATATCTTTATGCTTGAACTTTATGTTTGCTATTATTAGGTTGTTATACTTTCTCTGTTATTATTTCCTCTACTCCGTTATTTTTATTTCCGGCGCGTCCATTCAGGTCTCCCACTATTAGTAAATTTTCTTCTCCGCTATCTACCTGTTTCTGTCCATTTCATCCTTTCTTGCATCCTAGTTTTTTCCATATGCTATAATTATTGTCCAAATTTCTCCATCCATCAATTTTAGTTTAACTGTTAATACTCGTCCGTTTACATACTCTTCCTGTGTTATACCCTTTAATTTGTTTGGGTCAATTATTAGTCCGACTACGGCCTCTGCTCTCTCCTTCCACGCCACTCCTGACCAAAACATCCAATATCCTCTATGTATTCTGTTAAACTCTTTTCCTTTCATCTTTGTTTCTGTAATTCCTAATATTTCTATGTTTCGTTTTACCATCTTTTCCACCAATTCTTCCTCTTTTCCTCGACTACTTCTCACGTTCCATGTTCCTACTTTTGTCTCGTTTATCTTCTCTCTGTTTTCTTCGTTTCTCTTCTGTTTTCTCATTTCCTCATACTCACTACTCTCTCTCCCTCTCGTATTCCTTTTTTTTGTCCGAGTCATCAGCGTTTTTCCTTCTCTATCCGCTTTTATCTTTTTAATTTGTTCGTTGTTTCTGATCATGTCCTTTTTTCTCGCTTAGGTTGTCCGTTTTATATTTTTTGCTTTTCTGTTGCTTTCAATTAGTTTTCTTGCGGGAAGGCGGTTTGGGATGGGGGTTGTTCTTCTAGTTTATCTTCATTTTAGTCTCACTTCCATTCTTGTCCATTTATAATTAGTTTCACCAATTTTGGTTTTCTTACCTTTGGATTTTTCTTCCATTGCCTGTTTCCTGATTTGTTTTGATATTTCTTTTTTTTTCTTGTAAGATCAGAATCTATGTAAATCTTGTTCTCGGTCATATTTCTAAGTTTATTTTTATTTCTGATATTTATTTTGTCCTCTCGGTGTTCAGTTTCTATGACACACATCCTATCTTCAATTTTCCCTGCATTTCTCAATTTAATTTTTCCTTCTAGGTGTCTTTCTATAAAGTGTTCTATTTCTTCCTTCAGTGCCTTGTTATTGTTTGCTTTTGTCTGTTTGCCCTTCTTTGTTTGCCCTTTATTATCAGATTTTTTGTTTTTTATCTTTTTTTAACCTTTCTATTATTAGCCTCTCGTAACTGTTCCTCAAGTTTTTTACTTTTTAATTTCAGTTCTCTAATCATATTATAGTTATCCTTCTGTTCCTTCCCTATGTTGTTTAATTCTTTCATCATTATATCATCTTTGTACATCAATTCTTTCATCAGACCCATTAGCGTTTCATCGTTATTTGACCTTTTCTTAATTGATGACTTTTTTATTATTTTACTTCTGTCAAAGTCTTCTTTTTCCTCTTCTTTTTGCAAATTGTAATTATACTGCAGTGGTTATAAAATATGAAAACTGGTCAGGTCTATCCAAATCGTTGAGTTTTCAGAATTGCAATGTCAGACACAGTCAAAAACATTGGCAGAAAATTTATGAATACAAAGTCTAAACAGAAAGAACTATTTGCTCTTATGCCCCTCTGAAGTACTAGTAAAACGATTGCATTGGCATCAGTTTGATACGACAAATTAACACTGATCAAGGGCATATTTCCAATCGAGATGACCAATTTTTTTACTACCATTTACAATGTCTTTTTTTAACTACTGCTGAAAATACTTTGGTTCAGTATCTGTAGAAACATTCTCTTAGAAACAAAAAATTTCTGGAAGTATTCTAATTTTTGATATGATATAAATGGCAGTTTTTGTAAATCATATTTAAAGTGCACTCGTAGAGAGGAATCTTGAGGATGTTTGCTGAGACATTGACAGATTTCTAAATAAACATGGAAACGTGAAATTTTGAAAATTAGGGTCTGATTTAGGAAATTCGGAACACGCGTGATTATTGCTTTGCATTAACTGAATAATTTCCATGCTAAATCTCGTCTCAGTTGCGCTAAACCGCCATTCAGTTCTATTGAACAATCTTCTCGGAGCATTCGTTGCAATAGAAACATCAGTAAAATTGAAAACAGGCTTAGTTATACCTCCTTCATACATTTAAGGAAGAGTCTGCAACTTTGATAAACTCAATAGTTTCTGGAGATTTTCGACATAAAAAAATGCTGTTGATGTAGAATGTTTTTGAGATGGAATTGCGTTCAAAATAAGCAATAGTTTGTTTTCTTCTAATCATTTTATTTTCTTGTTTTACATCAGCAGCTTTGGTATTTAAAAAAAAGCAAAAACATTTTGCTGTTACATGGTGGGTCATTACTAATTCCTTGGGCTCTATACGTTTTTTTTTTTGGTAATCATTTCTGCAAGTTTCTTCAAAGGTCATGAGTCCATCCTCTTTTCACTTACAGTACCCGTTGCTCCAAATCTATTATCACCTAGATTTTGAATCAATTTTTCAGATGAAAAAAATTATCAAAATAGAAGGAAAATCTTTGATCTGGATAATGTTGCTACAGAAGTTTTGCAAAATTGAAAACTATAGATTCAGCAAGACTCATGGTTTGCTTTTCTACGGTAGTTTCTTGTCTCTGGTAGGTTTTAAACTGCAAACAGTAGCCTAACGTTAAAGCAGCTAATCACGCCTTGTATCCAAAACAAATAGGTTTGCTCCTGATGCACTGTAAGAATCCGTGTCTGCCATAATATGGTATCATTGCCTCATCTATAGACAAATTAGGCTCAATTGGTGCATACTTCAGAAACTTCCTATTTATTACATCTACGAGAGGACGAACTTTCCAGAGTTTATCATTTCTAGGGAAGATTCTCGTTACCAGCAGCATGAAAAACGCTGCAAATTTTTTCCAGGTACATTCGTCTTCTCGGTAAAGGGACATACCCACTCAGAAGAAGAATTCCGATCAACACATATATTTCATCGGCCGATAATTCAAAATGGGTTTCCTCTGCTTAGCTACATAGATGCACAAATACTTTACAAGATTTTTAACAATTTCCAGAAATAACATTGATTGAAAAAATTTTACTCTCTGAGGTAAGTGTGAATAGTTGGAAGTAACTGGGTAAAATTTATTCTTGAGTTTGCCTGAAGATCGCCTTCTTTCCATTTGGTTTTCACATATTCAGTCATTCGAGGCATCTTTGCTAAGATTGCAGGTAGTGGTATACCATCATTTCCTTCTAACCTCATTGTCTTCAAAGTAAAATTCAGCTTCAGCTGCCAATTGAGTGTAATTTAAATAGTCAGGGTTATTAGTTTCTTTGTTTCCAGAATCACAGTCCGTATTATCTCTAACATTTTCGGTCGGGGTTATTGCTATTTCATCAGGCACAACATTTGTTTCTTCTAAACTCTCCATTAATTCTAGAATTTAGAAGAATAGTGAGCGTCTGCTGAAACCAGCAATGGTTTTGTCGTTTATCTTCCTGTAGTTTACGACCATTCTCAATTTTTGAATTCCACTTCCATCAGTCTTTTTTGGAACTACCTAGATGGATGAATTCGATGGGAAGTCATTTGGTCGAATTATTCCATTTCCAAGTAATTTTCCTATTTGGTTTTTTACTTCATCCTTGTGGATTTCAGCGTATCGGTATAATCCGGTGAAAGTAAGGGTCTCATCTGTGGTCGACATCAATTTTTCTTGTTCGTTTAAATGGTTTGCTTTGATGTCTTTTTGAATATCCAGTTTTAAATTGTCACATACGCTAATCTTAATCTGATCTTACAAAACTTATATCCTTGAAAATCTTTCCAATGCCTGAAAGTTTTGTTGTTCACCTAAATGATTTGTCACTTGGATCTCGCTTGTTTTATCTTTTACTTTAATCAGTTGTGGTTTTCTTCATTTTTGATGTCGAAGATGAGTAGATTTCGTTATTTCCAAAGGTCACTGTTGTTGTTTCTATTTGTGATTTACAATCACGAATTTTTGTTACGTTTGAATTAAGATTCTAGATTCCATATATAGCTTGAGGAGTCTGTATTGATTAATAATTTGCATTTTGATTTATTTATTATGGCGCACAGCAAAAGGTTGGGCCATAAATAATTATTGAGTTCTAAGTGAAAAGCATTTACGTCGTTTCCAAAATCTGGTTGTTTAGTTGAAAGTCTTGGTAATAATCCGAATAGTCGTGTTTAGTCAGGGCCTAATTGAAATTTTGGTTACGTAATTGCCACTGTCTTAAAAAAAAACATTAACTGTCCCGATTGTGCGTTATCTTCTCTGTTAAAAAAAATTTCTTCGGCTGTATAATTTGGGTTAGGTCCTACATTTTAAAAATAATTATGATTCTTACTATGATTTGTTAGAGTTCTATTTTCTGTAAACATGGACATAGGGGTTAATGATCAAAACCGAAGAATAAGAATAAAAAGAATCTTTAAATCGATTTTTCATTTTGATTAATATAAATCAATTCTTTGACAGTTCAATAATTAATTACAAAACTTCCAAGAAAAGTCGCAAGTATCAAGTCTAACTCCTTCAGAATAGGGCCTTTAAAAAACTCCCTAGTCAGTTTACACGTCCCATCATAAAACCCTACTGGAAAACTCTTCATGATCAACTCTTGACTATTATTGTCTTGTCGATAGTTGGTAGTTCCAATTTGTGACATTTAACTAGTCACTACGACTAGATAGATATAAACATTATACAATTGAAATTGCAGGGAGTTGTGACAATTTTGTTGAATGACCTTCAAATGATTAATTGAGCAAACAAATGAATTTTTCTTGTGTTTGGATCTAGATTCTTACATGCGAAAATCTTTTAAAACACAGAAACTACGACTAACGGCGACTAAAAAAGTCCTTGACATTAATGCTTCCTTGAATTGACGTCCTACGCCGTTTGCAAGCTCCAACAGAGATTTTTACCATTGTCCGATCAAAACAACAGACTGCACGTCTCTTGTGGGCCCTTCCAGTGTATACGAATCAGTGTCCTTGATATCATCAATAGTAGGGTTCTTGAGTCTCTGGTTATTTTTCTGCTTTCTGGAATTTGAAACTAATCTTTCTCGATTCCTTGAAATCTCCAAGATTCGAGATAATTTTAAAAACTGGTTAGTTCACACTTTATCAGACTGAGGTGCAGCTTCTCGTCTCGAGTGTGTTATTGTACCTTTTAGATCCCAAAAGATCTATCAGTCATTGTATCATGACATTGTTAAGATTTCTTTGCCTTAGTTTTACAAATTGCATTTCAAGCACATTATCGTCTCTTGTTTGAATGACTATCTCAACAACTTACGTGATTGCTTATTAGTTACCTTGATCAACGCCATTGAAACGCAAAAATTCTTACGTCGCTCAGCGTTGGACGGCGGTGGCCTCTCTAAAACCAAAAGCTTATGATCTTTACTTTATAATTCTTATTTAGTAAACGAAGATTTTATATTTTTTCAGTTTAGAGTTCAAAAGAAGGCTGGAATCTCAAATTTCCAGGACCCAAGTTAACACTTTTTTAAAAATCTTCAAGGAATTTGGTCTCGAAGTTTTTCGTATCAGACACCATACCCTGCATACATTGCGGTGTGCTTTTCGCTCTCGCCAAGCGGTTGTTGCTATTACAACTGTGGTGGCCACCCAAAGCAACATCTCTTCCAACCGTCCGATGCGCCCTTCAATTTTCTTAAACTCTAAGTGGCTAAATTGGTTTTGATTCGATTGATTTATTGAGTGAACCAAGAACCAAAAACCATTATGTTGCAGATGTTTCTAAAGAAAGTTTAATAGAGAACAAAATCAGTAGAGATAGCATGTCGCTTTCGAAAAAACACGTCTAAGGAAACCAGATGGAAAGCGTATCATTACTAATCTAACTTTTGGGTGGTCTTCGTATAGGTACCAAGACACTTTAGGTGAACCGGAACCACCTCTTGGTACCCCAATAGATCCATCACTGACTAAAGGTTTTACTGTCCAAAGTGATTAGGCCAATGTAACAATTTGCAAGCAAGCTAGACTCATGTCAAAGGGCCTTACTCTTAAAACTGCAAAATCGCCTACTCAAAATGTCCAGAAGAAATATACCAATGGTTACAGGACTTCTTACTGGCCATACTCATTTTAGTAAATACCTCAGTACAATTGGATTTCGAGAAGGTAGTCAATGCGGAATATTCGGCTAAGCTTCAGTCAGGTAGTCGAATATCCAGTTACACTACTCGGCCTAATTTCCCAATTACCTAAAGAGTCACTTGGACAGTAAAAAAAACTAACAAAGAGGTTTGCCAGACATTAACTATGCTGCTAGTGATTCTTAGAAATTCTTTGGGTGACAGTAGCAGTGATGTTCTCTAACAAAAACAGTCATCAGAGCAGCTGATCAAGTATTTTTTGGATTTGTTCCGAGAAAGTACAAAGCAAAAAAGAAATTTGTTTCTGCAAATTTTGTTTAATTTTCTTTTGATGTTTGATCGTGTGACCGCAATGATGGGATGTTTGGCGGTTTGCCACTCCGAAGAGTATCGAAGATATGACCAAATATGTCAGACAAATTTTTGCATTAAACCAATAACTTTCAAACAGGAAAAACGTGACCAACTTACAAACATGTGAATACTTGCTAGTGTGGTAGCAGAAGCAGAGATGGCTCTGTACAGAGTTACAAGAAATTGACGATAATTACACAAAGAAATGAAAGTGGGCACTATCAGATGATGCCAACTACTCCCATCATAAGTGGATCAAGGCTTGCATCTTCCAAGCACCTTAAAATTAATTTTAGAATGTTGGATTCGTTTGGGCCAAAAAAATTGGTTAACACTTATCTAAACCACCAAGCTATAGCACAACAGAAGAAAATAGAGGATCCTATGATTACTTGGGAAAAGTAACGTGGATCTTGCTCTTGGTGGTTTTTTGTGGATCTACTTTGAACTTTGAGACAATTATAAATCAGTTTCGAGAGAGACAAAGCTCTTCATTAAGAAATTTTACGAAATAAAGTCATTAAGCTTTATATAAATGTTAACTGTTAGTCACTGTCTTGTAAGACAATAACAACCTAGATAAATAATTTATTGTGTGAAATAGACACAAATTCTTTGTGCGGCCTTGATACTATTTTCCAAGAACTCAAAAATATTAACACCCTACAGTTTTCTGCGTTTGGTACTGCAGCTTCTGAATGTATCAGTAAATAGAAGATTAGCCTTACTGGAGTATTACGTAATGAAATTTACAAAAGATTTTGCGATTTTTAGTTGACCCAATTATGTAATTCCACGAACTTTATTTCTGAAAAACAAATGTGTTGATATTTTCTTGAAAAATTATTTTTCAGTTTCATATTTAAAGAAATTCATTTGGCGAAAACCAAAACTCACTAGACGTTAATAATGTTATTACATTAACTATCGATTCTTCTTATTTACAAGCAAACTGATCTCAAAAACTGTAATAAGATAAAAAGAACGAGCAATAAAAAAGGTTCTCGTACTAATTCAAACTGCCGATGCTCTTTGTAAGAAAACGCCTTTTATCACGAGCGCTTTCCTACCGAGCCTTTAAAAATTCAAACGTCTCCGATATTTATTTCGCGTGTTCTCACCAATATTTTCTTATTTTGATCACATTATGAATCATTCTAACAGAAAAAAGAATTTTACCATCAGTCAGAAAGGAAATCTGGTGGAAAATTATGTGTGAAAACAAACATCTGTGAATCTGGTAGCTTATAAATTCGACAAACCGAGAAATTAACTCGTTTGCTAAACAACCTTTTGTTTATTATTCGTTTGTGAAAAGTTTTATAATTAAATTAAAATTAAGATATTAACGAATTAATTTTTCGCGCGGTTGCATTTTTTTCTATTGTAAATCTCTATAGAAGGGAGTATTTTAGGTCAACTAGGGTTAGTGTAACGGCAAGGAATGTGATCCGAAAACAGAACGCGCAGTGAATTGTTATGAGGGGTTATTTTTCAACTGTGATATCTGGAAAAAAACTTCAAAAAAATACGCATCTCAACCATTTATTCCTTTTCAGAGTGTGCCTTTGAAAATAAAAATGATTATTGTGTAAATTCCAAAACAATTTTATTGAGAATTTGCTTTAAATTGGCAACAGTGAGAACTGAAAAGTCAAAAAGGCGCCTCGTTGTTAGTTAGTCGAACATAAAATGTATTGTTGTAAACGACAAAAGATTGACAAAGCACTGTTCTCTACTATTGAATATTCTGTCACCACCTATCTGCATACCCGTTCAACATCTTCTTATCTTTTCAGAACGGCTTCCAAAGTGACAGTTTTGATTATTTCCATGGAAACAGTTTGCTTTCAAGTTCAACCATTCAAATTTTGAAAACTTGGTTAGTACATTTTGCTTTAGAATTGAAAAGATGCTTTTAACTAAAAGAATTTTCTCGTAGAAAATTGTTATGAAGGGAAATTGCATTTCAAAAGGGTTTGTGGACTTTCGAGCTTATCTGCTTGCGTTCTGCTACTTAAATGCGCGAAGGGATATCTGATTCAATTATAAGTTTCCGTATTTTACTTTGTAAATATTCTTCTTTTGGCTTCTTTTTTATAAATTTCCATGTATTTTTAATAACTCGGTTAACTTAACACGAAAAATATGTAAAAGCTTCTGACGGAATAATGTAAATTTATGTTCTAAGGTGTAGGCGATATGCAAAGTAATATATCAGAATGACAGATTTACCTTTTTCGCTGCTCAACAAATTCTGTATAATGGTGGAGTGTTTCTGTTCTATGGAGATGTGGCATGGTTACATCATTCTAGTATTTTATTTTGAATGTAGAAGTGCATTTTGAAACACAACATGGAGAAAAGCTACTCTAAAATGCATATTTGAAGATGATGCATTTACAGGTTGAATAAAAACCGGGTTGAAGTGCTTTTCTCTGGTTTTGTTGGTTTATTTACATCCACGATGCTAAAGATTTTAAAGAGATTAAATCCAGATAATGAAAATACGAGACTACAAAATCACACGATTGAATTTCTTGTTTTTATGAACAGAAAAAAATTAAACAAAAAGTAAGTGGGCGTATACTGTTAGATATCTTTGCCGAGAAAATGTTTCTGGACATCAAAGTAGCCCTACCTGTCCCACATTTATTTTTGGGATAGAATCAATTTGTTCAGGTTAAGCACAAATAGGAGTTCTAGTGATTGCTAAGTGTATACCTACATTTTCCCTCTCAATGAACAAGTGTTTTCTGGAGTAATATCACAAGAGATCTGAAATTCTCGATTGTAAGTATTACGAATGTGTGTTGCACAGTAACAAAAAGACTGTCAGTAGTGTTTTTTTGTCAACTGACACGATTTGTTACTGTGCAGAATTATTTTATAAAAACAAAATTAAATAAGAAAGTAACAATTTTTATTTTATTTACAAATTATTGCAATTAAGTTGCAAAGAAGGTTGACGCGATTTTGAGAATCAAAAGTGTAAAATATGTTTGAAATATTCGTCGATAAGAGTTCTACAGATGAAAATAAACCTCCAACTCCCAAATTCATATTTGGGACAAAATCAATTTGTTTAGGTTAAGCATAGGTAAAAGCGTACAGCAGTCGCCGCTTAATAAACACATTAAGTATTTTATTTGTTGATGAAATAGTTCAGATGAAAGTAAACCTCTATGTCCCAAATTTATCTTTGGACAAAATCAGTTTGTATTAATGCGAGTCCTAGTAATTAGCAAACGTTTACTATGCTTTAGATATTTTTATATTCCAAGTTTGTCTCTGAGACAAATTTAGTTTGTATCGTACATAAGTATACCTGTGAATTATAGTAATCGGTAAGCGTATGACACACTCTGCTTGACAGACTTCTTTCAGATCTTTATTTCTGAAATAGTTCTAGAGATTAAAGTGGACTTACATGTCCCATATCCTTATTTAGGTTAGGTATAAGTAAGAATTGGTAAGCGTACAACACACTACCTAACGGACATTATTTAGAGCTTCATCGATAAAGTAGATCTAGGTATTACAGTAGACTTGCATGTCGTACATCCTGTTTGGGACAGAATCAGTTTGCTAAGATTATGTATAAGTAAGGATTCTGGTAATTGGTGTGCGTATCCCGCATTCCACTTAATGGATATATTTCAGATCTTCACCGGTAAAATACTTCTGGGTATCACAGTGGACTTACATGTCCCAAAATCATCTTGGAACAGAGTCAGCTCTTTTACGTTGTTTATAAATAAACATTTTAGCGACTAGTCAGCGTACTATCGTTCTATCAAATAGGCACATTACAGATCTTTATCGATAAAATCATTTTAGAGATCACAATGAAGTTACATGTCCCAAACTCATCTTGGGACAGAATCAGTTAGTTTACGTTGTATATAAATAAAAATTACAGCAGTTAGTGAGCTTTAGCACTTTCTACCTATTGGACACATTACAGATCTCGATAAATAACATAGTGTTGGAAATTGCAATGGACTTACATGTCCCATATTCTTCTTGGGACGAAATCAGTTTACTTACGTTGAGTACAAATTAAGATTCCTATAATTAGTGACTGTACAGGATACTTTACTTTACGGACTTATTTTAGATCTTTATATATAAAATTAGTTGTGGAAATCACAGTGGTCTTATATATGCTTTATCCTTCTTGGGACGAGTCAGTTTACTTACGTTGAGTATAAATAAAAATCCTTGCAATTACTGACCGTACAGGACACTCAACGGACACATTTTAGATCCTTATGAACTAAATTAGTTGTAGAAATCACAGTAGACTTACGCGTCCCAGATCTGTCTTGGGGTAGAATCAGTTCGCGTACGTTGTGTATAAATAATAATTCTAATAATTAGTAAGGGTAGTGCACTTACTAGCTAATAGACATAAATTAGTTGTGCAGATCACAGTGGTGGACTTACATCTTCAGAATTTATCTTAGAACAGAATCAGTTTGCTTAGGTCGTGCTTAAATACAAATTTCAGTAGTTACTGAGCATTAGTACTTTTTACCTAATAGACACATTACAGATCTCTATCGATAAAATAGTTTTGAAAATCACAATTGCCTTACACGTCTTGGATCCTTCTTGGAACGGAATCAGCTTGTTTACCTTGACTATAAATAAAAATTCCTGCAACTAGTGACCGTACATGACACTCTGCTTAACAGATACATTTTAGATCTTTATGAATTAAATTAGTTGTAGAAATCACAGAGGACTTACATGTCCCAGATCCTTCTTGTAACGGAATCAGTTTGTTTAGGTTGAGTATCAATACAAATTTTTGCAATTAGTGACCGTACACGACACTCTACTTAACGGACACACTTTAGATCTTTATGAATTAAATTAGTTGTAGAAATCACAGAGGACTTACATGTCCCAGATCCTTCTTGGGACGGAATCAGTTTGTTTACGTTGTGTATAAATAAAAATTCTTGCAATTAGTGACCGTATAAGACACTCTACTTAACGGACACACTTTAAATCTTTATGAGTTAAATTAGTTGTAGAAATCACAGTGGACTTACATGTCCCAGATCTTTCTTGGGACAGAATCAGTTTGTTTATGTTGTGTATATATATCAATACTTGCAATTAGTGACCGTACATAAAACTCTACCTAACGGACACATTTTAGATCTTTATGAATTAGATTAGTTGTAGAAATCACTGTGGACTTACACGTCCCAGATTCTTCTTGGGGCAGAATCAGTTTGTTTACGTTGTGTATAAATATGAATTCCAATAATTAGTGAACGTAGAGCACTTACTAGTTAACAGACATGTTACAGAACTTTATCGGTAAAATAGTTCTGGGGATCACAGTCGGCTTATATGTTCCAAAAGCATCTTGAGACAGAGGCAACTCGTTTACGCTGTTTATAAATAAAATTTCTTGGTACTAGTGAACGTACAGCACTTTCTACCTAATAGGCGCATTAGAGTTCTTTATCTATAAATATTTCTAGAGATCGGTGTTGAGTTACATGTCCTAAACTCATTCTGGGAGAGAATCAGTTAATTTAAGTGGTGTAGAAACAAAACTTCAAGTAGTTATTGAGCGTACAGCACTTTCTACCTAATAGGCACGTTACAGATCTAAAGGGTTTTCCAATAAGAGGTGTTATTTTGAATAGCCCGCTATTTCGGTAGATGTCACTTTTGAAGCTATCATTTTTTGACATTTGACAAGTAGAAACTACGCCATTAATAAATATGGAACGATACACGCTTCAACAACGCATTGAAATTATTAAAATTCACTATAAAAATGGTGAAAATTTGGCAGAGACGGTTCGTAAAACTCGAACATTTTTGGGTCACCGTGAAGCACCTTGTCGGACCGCAATACAGAAATTGGTGAAAAAATTCGAGCTCTTGGGACAAGTTAGTGATGTGAAGAATAAAACCCGTGCACGTCGCTCAAGAACAGCCGAGAATATTGCTGTTGTAGCCGAAAGTGTTAAAGAAAACCCAGGTTTGTCCATTCCTCGTCGTTCTTTGGAATTAGCCATTCCACAAACGTCATTACACCGTATTTTGCATAAAGATTTGGGTCTTAAGGCTTATAAAGTCCAGTTAACACAAGAACTCAAGCCGGCCGATCATCAACAACGTCGTGTCTTTGCTGATTGGGTCGTTGAAATGCATGAAAATGATCCAGAATTCCATCGAAAAATCATCTTGAGTGATGAGGCCCATTTCCACCTCGGTGGCTTCGTCAACAAGCAAAATTGTCGGATCTGGGGCTCAGAAAATCCAAGAGTTATTGTTGAAAAGTCTCTCTATCCTCAACGTGTGACTGTTTGGTGCGGTTTATGGTCCGGCGGAGTCATTGGACCTTACTTTTTCGAAAATAAGGCTGGAGCAACAGTTACGGTGACTGGATTGCGCTATCGAGAGATGATTAACGATTTTTTATGGCCGGAATTGGATGGTATTGATCTGGACAACGTTTACTTTCAACAAGACGGCGCTACGTGCCACACAAGCAACAAAACCATTGATCTTTTACGGAAAAAGTTTCCGGACCGTGTTATCTCTCGAAGAGGTGATCACAATTGGCCACCGAGATCTTGTGATTTAACACCTTGCGACTTCTTTCTTTGGGGCCACGTGAAAGAGAAGGTCTACGCCAACAGCCCAGCGTCGATTCAAGACCTCAAAGATGGAATTCGTGAGGCTATCGAGGACATAGGGCAGCCACTTTGCGATTTGGTTATGGAAAATTTCATGAAAAGGATATTGTCCTGTAAGCGTGGTCGTGGTGGTCATTTGCCTGATGTTATTTTCCACTATTAACGGCATACCTTCCTCTTTATAATGAAATAAACATCCGATCATTTATATTAAAAAATGGCACTTTTCTTTGAATATCAAAATAACACCTCTTATTGGAAAACCCTTTATATCGATAAAATAGTTTTAGAGATCACAGTGGACTTACACATCCCACATCCTTCTTGGGGCAGAGTTTGTTTGTTTACATTGAGTATAAATACAAATTTCTGCAATTAGCGACCCTACAGGTCACCACTTAACAGACACGTTCTAGAGCTTTGTGGATGACATGAGTTGTGAAAATCATAGTGGACCTATATGTCTCATATTCTTCTTGGGACAGAATTAGTTCGTTTACGTTATGTATAAATAAAAATTCCTGTAATTGGGGCTTGTACTAAATACTCTACTTAACGAACACATTTTAGATCTTTATGGATGGAATTAGTTGTGGAAACCACAGTGGACTTACATATCCCAAATTTTTTAAGACGAAATCAATTCGTTTACGTTCTGTATAAATAGTAATTCTGATAATTAGTGAGCGTAGAGCACTTTGTACTTAATAGACACATTACAAATCTTTATGGATAAACTTAATTGTTTGTTTACGTTGTGTATAAATAAAAATTTCTGCAATTAGTGAGCTTATAGCACCCTCTGTTTAACGAACGTATTGCAGATCTGTATGGATAAAATTAGTTGTAGAAATCACAGTAGACTGACACGTCTCGTATCCTTCTTAGAACGAAATCAGTTTGTTTACGTTGTGTATAAATAAAAGTTTTTCCAATTAGTGAGCGTATAGTACGCTTTACTTAACAGAATGTATTGCAGATCTGTATGAATAAAATTAGTTGTAGAAATCACAGTAGACTGACACGTCCCATATCCTTCTTGGGACGAAATCAGTTTAGGTTGTGTAGAAACAAAATGTTCTGTAACTAGTGAGAGTATATATATTTACTTAACGGACGTATTGTAGATGTTTTTGAATAAAATTAGTTGTGGGAATCACAATGAACGTCGTCCCATATCCTTCTTGGAACAGAATAAGTTCGTTTAGGTTGTCTATAAATAAAAATTCTAATAGTCATAGAACGTAGATCATTTTATACCTAATAGTCAAATTACAGATCTCTATCGATAAAATAGTTCTGGAGATGATAGTGGACTTACATATCCCACATCCTCATTTCAGCCAGAATCAGTTTGTGTAGTTTATGTATCAGTAAGAACTCGAATGGTAAATGAGCGTATAGCACTGTAAATTGAATGGACAGTATACAGACTTTTATCAATGAAATGAGTTTGGAGA
>VTPC01001485.1:72222-93468 GCA_011009095.1 Ignelater luminosus | reverse complement strand
GTAGTCAAACCCAAATGTTTTCAATCATAAATGGCTGTTAATAGGATGACCTACCTTCCAGAGTACACCGTTATTGTTTACAAACCTTGATGTAATTAAGATTATTATACCATTTACCGGCGTCATTTTATTAAATTCCGGAAGATATTCTGATTTCACTGTTTTGTAGAGTGCTCAGCATTCAGGCAATTCATGTAATGCAAGAGCAAGCCGTATTATTTTGAAGCTTATGTAAATCGGTTGTGCATTAGGTATTAACGCATAGCAGATATTAGAGCATTAAAAATTTCAAGGAATATTCAGCAGGTAGAGTGCCGTATACATTTATGTACAATCAAGTTTAGGCTTGTAATAGAGTTTCCTGCTTTTGAGGTTTTCTACGTTATTTGTCGTCATTACATGTAATGACAGCGGCAGTTGGTGTAACAATCTCAATTATATGTAATGCTCAGTCATTTCATAAAATGACAGATTGCACTAAAAGCACGTTAAATCATAAAAATAAGTCAACAAAACTTGTCTTGCCTATTAAAACGCCTCTATGCGTTACAGGTCCTCCAGAATCATAGACGCATGTATCTTTGTTCGATTTGGATGCGCACAGCATTCGATGTGTTATGCGCGGTACGTATCCTTTTCTTAAAAATAAAATTAATTGTTAAGAGAACAACTTAATGATATTAATAGCAATTATCTCTAGAGACTCACGCATATGCATCGTAGCACTTTTGATGATTTATAATTTTTACGTCAACATATTTTAAAACTGCAGTGGGTCCTTTCTGATTAATTGAAGTTTTTCCCCAACCCAAAATTGTTACTGTTTGATCATCTCTATACTGTAGAAGATTATATGTTATCACTTCAATTATCCAATGTATTATACTGTTAGTTCTTACTCTATAGTGTTTTTTAGAAACAGGAATTGATTTTTCGAAAACAGCTTTAAAAGGTTCTTTTACTTTTATTACAGCAAGGTTGTAATCCATTGAAATAGTCGTGTACTTCGGATGCAACGTGGTTCGTACTATTTGATGATCACAGCCATCCTTGTCATCTAGCCATTTACTTGTATTACCTCTAAGGTATAAGTTACCAGACCTTACGAGACCACCCTAAAGCTCTTGCTTATTCTGATCCATACTGTTTATTACTGTTATTGAACTTACGTGTACAAATGCGATATTGCTAGCTGACGTGAGAGCGGCGTGTCTGCTAACAATAACAGCAGCTCCTTTAAATGAATCGGCTACTCTATTTACTTTCAGAATTATACTTAATTGAAATGGAAAATCTTTAATGTCTGCATCATAACCACCTATTATACGAGGAAGAGCAGTATTCGTCTCAGCGCCTGATAAAATTATAACCCTAATTAAAAGAAACTTCCGAATTTTATAATTAGCACCTATTATAGAGTAAATGCTTATAAATGTTTTTAATAAATGATACATGTCTTTACATTTCTTTATAATTTTTCAAGTTTATTAAGTTTTAGTATTTGCTATAAAAAGTTTATGGAGATATTTTTTCTTTGAATCTATTGTTTGATTTTAAATTAAATTAAGTACGAGTAACACATTTATTAGACGGATTAAGAAGACTACTGAGTAACTTCTAGATGGCAGGTTATATTTTGCTTTACACAAATATTCTATTATAATGACGATTTTACAAATTTCAGTGTCTTGGAAAATCTACTATCTGTTCACTTCTTGATTGGTTTACAAATGTTTATGAATATTTCTTTTTTGAATAGTCTTAACCCTATTTAGTTAAATTCAGATCTGTACATGACTACTAGTTTCATTATAATGTTCTATGTTGTCTACTTTTTTTTAAATTTTTTTCTGATATCAGTTCTGCTTTACAGTTTGATTCAGGTTATACGTGAACAATTTTAGTTGGCCGTAACTATTAAACACTTGCGAGAAATAGATAAAACTGCAAATACTACTAAGATATATTCCTAAAGGAACACGTTTAGCGTAGTATACTGTAACGAGCTAAAAAGTTACTGAGAGCGCAAAATTAATGCTTATTTGTTATTACTAATTGTAATCCGATTTTAGAGAACTTACCTCGCTTTGGTCATGGATGTCAAACAACTTTAATTAAAATTGGGATATACAGCTAAGATAATAAATAGGAAGTCTACAATACAACTCTACTATGGATTTAGAAAAACAAAACAACAAATATGTCAAATTCAGTTGAGTGTCAGTGCTTTCTTAAACTTGGTAGAAGACACAAGCCCAAAGCAGACTTACTATCTATTAATACGTAGTACACAAAAAACCAAGGTAACAAAGAACTAATCAATACATTTTATTACAGTTTAAAAGAATTAAATAGACAACTACATCACACTTCAAGTTATAACCTTTTTTATTAAACTCAAGGTTGAGATGACGTCATCAAGATCTGTGATTCTAGTAACATGTATCAAAGTTTCAAACTATACTTATGTTTAAAAAAAACTTCAGGGATTTAAACGAAGCAAAATCATCTTAGTATTGAACAAATTAATCTTAGCCACAATCCAAATTAATTCAAGTGGTGATGTACGTGCAATTATAAAATTGTTGTCTAGCTCACCAAAGCTAAGATTGAGATCACCTTGAAAGATAACTATACCTATGGAAATCTCCAGTATTGTCGCGTAATAGTGCCCTTTCAAGTTTTCAGTTCAAACGGGTTGTCTAATTACGGGACTGCAACCAAACCCAGGTGTCGTAATTATTCAAAACCTATTTCATTCGATCCCAGAGTTTTTCGGTTTCTCGGATCTTCGGATTTTAGACCACGAGTAGTTTTGTATTTCGACTCCGGCGATGTTTCTCGTCCAAACTTTAGGGGATAATGCAAGACGACCCAATACACAACGTCGACGAACAATATAATTCAACGGAGCTTAACAAAAAAATTTACACTAAAACCCAAATTTGAAAATAAATTACACAAAAAAATGCACAAATCACAACCTGCTCTTGTGCTCTTGCAAAGACCAACACCCAATTAAAAAACCACGAAGTCGATGACGAATATAAAAAAAATCAAAATACGAAAGTGACTTAACCTATAAAAATTAATTTGAAACGGTAATCGATGATTTGCGACCTTTATTTTACTTTTTTTTATTTGAATTAACAGTTTTAGAAAATTCTCAAACAAAAATAAGATTTTTATTCAAGAAAACAGAGAATATTTAAAAAATGATGAAACACGAGCCTGCTTTAAGATTACCTCGCAAGAAGAAGTACTGAGAATCCAGAAAGTTCTATTGTTTTACAAAAGATTGTTTAAGTGGAAAAAGCCTACAAAAAAATACTATATTTAATTTAATAAATGGACTAACCAAATATTAAATTAATCAATAATTTGCGGAAATCGATTTAACAAAGTCGAAGATACGAACTTGTATTGTTTTTGTTGTTCCCATACCAACCTAATTTAATTAATGTATGACGAAATTTTTAAGAAAATTTAAATATTTATTTTATGAAAAGTAACGAACCTCTATAACACGTTAGTGCGTGCTAAAATGGTGAATAAAATTGACCCACAATTCGAAGGCTGCATTTTGCAGGTTTTTGAACAAAAGTGGTCGTATTTACAAATAATTCGCAAGTTGAAAAATGAATGGACTACGTTGTCAAAAGGCTCAATTAGTCGCATAAAGACATCTAACAAGGAAAATGCACGAAGTGTATCTCAGCGATTTTTTGAGTAGTGCCGGTCAAAACATTAGACATGTATTTCTTGTATCGGCTGAGCTCGACGTTAAGGGGATGAAAGCCACCCCCGGAAATCCGGTAAATTTTATTTTGAAACCCAGTAACTCAATTCGGGGACATACCGTACATAAGCGATGGACAAAGCAATATCAGTTGATTATATAGCTATTTGAAGATGAACTATACAAGCAAGCTTAGAAGTAGGAATGCCCCTGAGAACAGGGAGAGAACCTTCTGAAAGGTAGATCCTAGGTTTAAAAGAGTAATATGGAGTCAAGGAAGATTACCAAATTTGTCACTAAAAGATCATCAAATTGAGGATGCAATAAAAATTAAGTTGAGGAAATTTTTATTACACCAATCGAATCTAAAATAGATACTTATGGGGTAAATAGGTTTATAATTTCGATCAAAGTAGATTTAAATTAGAGTTACATTCTGGGCGGACATTTCAGTATAGAGGAGTATAAATAGTCGAATCCTTAGGACAATCTCTCTCCACCAGACACACAGCTACACTATGCAACCATTTCTGCTAATGGTCAAACTTCTATTCCTCATTATTTCTTGCACTGAAAGAATCAATCTGAAAATTTAAACCAAGAGTGTTAATAAATTTGTTTAAAGCCGAAAATGTTTGTTTGTTGGCTTTAAAACTAGGAAAATCCAGCCAGTTCAAGACTTAGTTTCTGAACGTACTATTATCTAGTATTGGAGAAGATGTGATTCTTCCGTTAGATTCTTGGAGTCGTCACTGTTAACGGTAACGCAAAAAGCTATTCTACCATATAAGAAATTTAAGTTAATGACGGTTTTCTAAATCAACGCAAAAGTTGATACAGCTTAAGAAGCAGATACCAAGCTAATCCCACCGCAACATTAATACCTAAGCAAGCTTTTTAACGTGTTTCAGTCTACTATATGTCAAAATCTCAAAAAACGTCATCTAAAATATGTTAAAAACCAAAGATTCAAGCGTTATCGAAGAGGTCGATGGAATTGCGTCGAACTAGGAGTTGGCCATTTTATAAAAAGTATCTTCGTGAACAGCAAATCATCATAACTTTAGATGAGGCACTATTCTATGTATCAAAAGAATTTGGGCAACAAGTATTTAGTATATCAGCCGAGAAAAATGCAGTTCTGAAGTTGAGCACTACTAAGTTGATCGACATTTACAAAACGTTATGATATGAGTGGGAATGTTCTACAAAGGCTTTACCCGTCCAGTCTTTGTAAAACCTGCTGTAAAGATTGATAAAAAGTACTACTGCGATTAGGCGAGCACTGAGAGAATTCAAGAAATTATTATACCCCAACAGCGAGCATCTCTTCTACCAGGACAGCGCACCGTTTCATACCACTGTCTACACCATCCAGTTCTTCAACGCCAACAATCTTAAATTCAAACCACCTTAACATGTGATTTTTGTCTTGTGGGGCCATTTAAAATCACAAACAACCTACATAAAGTTCATACATTAACTGGTTTAGAAATCCCAATATGAGCATATCATGATGTTTTAAAAAGTTTAACCTTTAAAAAAGTGCTCACACAGAAAACAAAATGTAAATATACCGGATGTCTCTAAAATGTTTGATCATAGCTTAACCACAGATTCCTGGGATTAAAATAAGGCGATTTAATTGTTTTGTACTTTTGGCAAGCGCATACTCAATTGTTTCTTATCAAGTCTAAGTAGATTAAAAGTGGGTTATTAAAAAAACCGCGAGTATATATTCAGATTGTATTTTTTATGGATAATCCGTACCAGATATCAAAAATAGTTAACATACAAAAAATGTTACTAAAGTGTGTACCTTTGCAGAAACAAAATATAGAATTTCTCAGCCTCCGCAGTAAAAATTACTATCGGATTTAAAACGGGACATATCTTTTTTCGTACCTTTTCAATGTATCACTGAAGTCTGAAATGATGTCAAATCATGTCTTTTATCCACGAGGAACATCATTCCAAAAATTATTAAAATCAGTTGGCGCGTTCTATCGTTATGAGCAAAAAACATTTTTGTTCAAAGAACTTTGACGTTCAATATCGGCTTAACAAAGCAACTTTGGATATAGGTAGGTTGCGTTAAATCACCTTATTTTGATCTCAGGAATTTGTGGTTGAGCTATGATCAAACATCTTAGAGACACCCTGTGTATAATATCCTTTTAAAGAATTAATAAAATTTGAAC
Organism: Ignelater luminosus; assembly: GCA_011009095.1. Lineage (NCBI taxonomy): Eukaryota > Metazoa > Arthropoda > Insecta > Coleoptera > Elateridae > Ignelater > Ignelater luminosus. The sequence continues at coordinate 87,528 of VTPC01001485.1, read as the reverse complement.
CTGAATCAACCTGTATAAGTGCATAGCTTTTGCCCGTGGTCCTCAACTTTGAACATTGAAGCAGACTGTGGACCAATGAAAATAACCTACAGCAAATTGAAAAGCCTAACCATACAACTACTTTAATTTACGCTAAAAGCCACAATACAGTAGAATAAAATGAAGGCAATTCACTTGATAGATCAGAGATATGAAGTCATTCATAACTGCATTATTGGACCACATTTCCAAAATACGTCGTAATAGAAACATAAAGAAAAGCGGCCCTAAAAAATATTTTGGTAATCTTAACTATAAATCAAATGTGTTTTCTGTAAGTGCTAATTGTTCTTTCGAAGATATAATTGCTCAAAGCAATAAAGCGGACACGCAGCTACCTTCAAGTCATAATCATGATGGGATAATGTTATTATCTATTTTAAACGTGTTCATAGTTTCAGTGCAAACGATACCTACAGATGTAAGTTTCTTTTAGATATGTTTTAACACTAATTAAATTTTGTTTACTATTCCCCAATTTGTGAGTCAAATAGGAATTGCATAAAAATGACATTGTCAAGCAAGTCCATACTTTGTCTTTTTAAACAGGAAAGTGATCATACCGTTGCCTATGGGCGTTGCAAGGAAATTGCAAACCCCTTAGAGAAAGAATGTAATTAAAAGTAGACAAATATTAGTTTGATTGACATTAGCAGATTCACACCTTTGCTGCTTATTTTTAAACTTTTAGTGTGTCCGGTCTGGTTTATTCTCAGGTTTTGCAAGAAATTAGTTCTGTCGATATAGAAACAAGAGAGATCTACCATAACACCCAGTTTCAGACTTGAAAAGAGTCCCACAGGATAGCGTTTTTTTGCATTCCACGTCTATGTGAATTCTAAGTTGGGTTATTTAAAAACACAACGCTTACCAATTAATTTCGTTTGGTGAAACATAATCTATATAGGGTGTCCGCCAAATTGAAAAGGTAGAATCTATGGCTAAAAGTAAAAAAATAATTCTGATCTAAAAGGCTGTTGCAAGCGTTAATTTCTTTTTCATTTAGTAGAATGATAAATTAGTAATGGATGAATGAATCGTGAAAACCCACAACTATTCACCTGAAACTTCCAACCTAGGGTAACATCCAAGCAGCGGTCACTGTGGTATTAGAATCGGCAGTGATGGTAAAGGTGGAAAAGGGAAGTTATATTGCAGATTTTGCTTCTTGGCCTTTCGTAAGTGAAACAAAATATTTTGCACAGTCTCCAAAAAATCTTGTCAACGTCCATGCCTTTGTTAATTCTGTGCAATATACCCTATGGCGTTTACTTTATAATATTAGAGAAACTTTGTAAAGGTCCTATTTCCTATTATTTGTGCCAAGCTGGATCTGCTTTTTCTTATTATTATTTGCTACCACATGTTGAAGGAGAAGAAAAGATTATTGCAAAAATTCCCTATGTAGATGACGTCACCCCAATTTGTGATGTATTCAATCAAACATATCATTGTCGTTTCCGTATTTCATAGTAACTGTATGTTGTTGTACAGTTTGTATTCGAAATATCGCATAATCTGTTCATCATGTTGATCTACATCAAAATCTGTATAGAAACTGCTTTGCTTTTAATCCATAGTTTCTTAAATATGGTCCATTAAGGGATTTTAGAGCTGACAACGCTGCATGGCAATCTAGTTTTACTTTACTAGAATTACTGGATCACTGGCTGAAAGGCTACTGTTTCACAGCACCAACAGCGCAATATTGCAACATATCTTTAAAGACTCAGCAAAAAACTAACAATATCAAGAGTGTTTCTTTAGGACTAGTTTTCAGTTGCTTTTAAATACAAAATTATTGCTATGGATACAACTTTTGTCAACCAGTTTCATAATTGTGTCCACATAGCAGTAATACTCAAAAGCTCAGTTGTGAGATCACACGATTAGCCTATTTGATTGAATAATTCTGGATTTACGTTTGAATTTTACTATGCCTGGTTTGTTAATCAGGTGAATAACTTGAGCATTTGATTGCAGTAAAAAAGTTAAAAGGTGCATAAATTCCTCTAAGATTTAAAATAAAATTGTACAAGCTTTATACAGGGAAAATTATGGCAATGTATTCTGGTAAAACTCTAATTCCTTATTACTCATACAATTAACGATTTTGGAATAAATAATCCTCTTGGAAGTCGTTCTCAAACCCAGTCTGCGTGTAACGTTTGTTAATCATTTGTGTGTTTTACAAAACTGAAAAATATATACCTGGATGAAGTAGGTAATAAAGTACTTAATCCTACTTACAATAAAAATCTATGAACATGAAAAATTTAGAAAGTTACATGCTAGAGAACATTTGAAGTAATAAGTCACTTTTATGGGCAAAAGGTTTACGCCGTTACTGTGTTGTGAATTTTATTCTGGCCTTCCTGGTGTTACCCCATTCAAGACGCACGTACCGCCAGGAGATAAAATCAAGTGACCCAGCTGACCTCTCATTGGTACATTATTGCGCCAATGACAAAAACCACGCCTCTCCCCACTCCAAGGGAAAAGGACGCCAACTGCGATTCGATATAAATATCGGACCGCGAACTCGCAAAAACAGCGACACAGTCCGGTCGCGAGTGCGAATCGAGGCAGTCGACCCGGTCTCCAGCGCGAGTGTAGTGCATCGGCGACGAAGAGTACGGGCTCAACCAACAGCGCGGTAATCGGGGAGCTACCGCCATCCCTCCCTCCAGAGTCTGTGTATTAGGGGGCACAGGCCTGGCCCAATTTCCACCGCCAACGGAGCGACTTGAGGTCGCACTGCTGCATCATCCCACCGACTGTCGGTCTTCAGGAATTGGGGAGTTTGAGGACCGCGACCGCCACATATCCTACCAACCCAAGATGCAGTAGATGGATCAACGGCCGCTCCACCACCAACCGGTGTCTGCGTAGGGGTGCGTAGGCCCGGCCAACTCCATCCACACAATTCAGCCTCATGCGACCGGCCCGGGTAGTTACCGGACCGCGACCAAACCAATTCCTTTCCCACCCAAACTCTTGAGCCCGAGGCTCCTCAAGGTACCAACTCCACTGCGCCCGGAAATTCGCCGCCTTTCAGCTACACTTCCCGCCAAATCCCTTCCCGCCATAACTTCCCGCCAAATCATTTCCCACCCAATTATTTCCCGCCAATAATTTCCGTTACACCACACCCACTCCACAACCGCCACACTGTTCTCATTAGGGTTTTCCGTGGTTTCCCTAGTTGTGAAGGCAAATGCCGGAACAGTTCTGCACTAGTCCACGGCACACTATGCACACCCAGACACTCACACATCACCACTCTAACATATACACACTCTCACACCCCTCACTACACAATTCCAACACCGTTCTGAAAAGAACCTCCGCATCGTGTTCCATCGTCGTCACTGTGTGACGGCTCGCTGGCTGTCCTTGGGCATTCCACCTGAACATGGGCCACCGACATTGGCGGGGATTATGGAGGACCCTGCTTCCGGCCTGCTCCACCGTCACCACCAACCATCATCGTCGTGGACGGGCGTGCGGACTGCTTGGTACGTGACATGACATTGACAACCAACCTTTTCTTTTCCAACGCACCATTCCGTCGACTTTTCTCTTCTCCAACAAACAACCACCACCAGGTTTAAGAGAGGTTAAGTCCTCTAAGGAGCCAGCCGCCTACGGCGGCATTATTACATTGACAAAAGGACGCAAAAACAGGCTGAAGAAGCTCCACGAGGAGTTTAAAACGGCCTCCCGCCGAAGGCGGGAAATTAACGTTTGAATCGACTGGACTCGCAAAAACAGTCGAGTTTAGACCAGTCGAGTTCAGCAGTTGAGTTCAGTCCAGTTCAAAAGAAGAAAAAGAAGAAATAGCAACGGCAAAAAGCAAAACCTCAAAAGGTCCTCCACGGTCAATGGGTCAACAGGTCAACGAGCTCTCGCTCAACCTAGCCACCGACGTTGGGGTTTATTTAAAATGAACTTCGTGTTTTATTTAAAGAACTCCTCGAATGATACGCTACGAACTCCTGCACTTCGAAGTCGACCACGCTTTTATTAGAGCGAACGACACCTCCACCGACGCAGCAACGAGGCTTCAACACGCCCGCACCGCTGAGCTAGTACGGTGTTGCCATTGTGGGAGGCAACCATCACCGAAGAGCCACGACCGGCACCTTCCAGCCACTTACCCCTTGGTGACACTGGGACGTGTATTGAAAAATCCTTATACACGGATCCAATACTTTTCGATGTAGAAACATCCATAGAAGTTTCATTGAAATCGGTTAAGACAGTTTCGTGAAAGCTGGTTTTAGCCATTTTCCGACCTAGAATATTTTTTTGCGAGGCCCGAAGGGCCCATTTAGACGAACGGCAAAATACGTGTTGACTAAATATTTTCGATGCAGAATCGCCAGTAAAAATTTCATCGAGATCGGCTACAGACTCACTGTGCCCCCCCCCCTTGTTACTTAATAAGTGGTGTAATTCATGGAGTAGATATCTCGACACAGGTGTATAAAAATGTGTTTCTCAAGTGAAAATACTGGGAGAGGTTGCATTCTGAAATGGAACACGATCTATACGAAATGCAGAGAAAAGTGTGGGGGATGCAAGAAGAAGGAAATTAGACATAATAAAGTACACGCAAACACAACGAATTGGCAAAGCTAAGTGGGCAAGTTATTTTAAGAGGCTATTAATAGTGAACGCCATATCTGAGGAAGGAGACCTCTTAGACAATAAAAATATCAACCTAAACAAAGACGGAAGCTACACGCAAAGAAAAAATAAGAAAGCAGCTGGTCTACAAGAAATACCGAATGAGCCTAGAAAATATGGTGGAGTATGTCTTGTAGAAGAACTCGCAGAACTGTACTGCACAACACAATACTAATAACAGGAAATACGCTCAATGAGTGAAAAAAAAGTATCACTATTCTGATCTCCACAACAAGGCGACAAAAAGGCACCTGAAAATTACAGAGGCTTAACCCTGTTAACCAATCCTAAATGAGCACGTAGGAATATCGGAAGAACAAAACCGATATAGAGAAAGTCGATCTACTTTAGACGCCATATTTATGGCTAGACAGTGACAAAGAAATCAGCAGAATATAGAAAAACCGCTTTCAAATGCTGAATAAATCTCACCAAGGCGTTTGACATGGTGAGACTAAACGACCTCATTAACATCCTAATAGAAAAGCAAGCACCATACCATAATCAAAACCATTTAACAACTTTATCTTAAAACGACCACCCAAATCTTGGTTGATGGACAACTAACTAAGGTAATGCCAACACCAACAAGAATCAGACAGAGAGACTCGTAAACCCGATATTATGCAACACCATCATGAATCAAATAATAAACTAGTATGTCGAAATCTTTGGAAGAGGTTTATAAACTAGCAACAGGAGAGACTAAGATTGTATGTAACTCTTGCGATGCTGTGCTCATAACAAAAAATGAAGACGATCTACAACTCTTACACTCATTTTCTACAAAGGCTAGAACTGTTAACATCGAAAACAAAATCACTTGTCATCGTTAAAAAACCAATTAACCGAAAAACCTTATTATAGAAAACAACCCAATGGAATAAATCATGGAATTTAACTATCTAGGCGTTCAAATTTCATCAAATCAAATGTAGAATTTTGTCAATATAATAACTAACTTGATAATTCAATTGGTTTTCTTTGTCTTTTATTTTTAATACTCTGGTCTCACCTCAGTTTAACCTGAGCAGAAGCAAGGCAAGTTACTTTTGCCGTTGCAATTAAAATATTTGAGTCAATTAAGTCAACTATTATAAAGAACGTAGCTGAATCTTCTTAAGCAAGTCATATGGAAGCAACAGGGCACTTTTGCTGTTTGATCTACAAGACATATAGCCATATACGCACTTTAGGTAAAAATTAGGACAGACCTGGAAAAAATCAAAGAAAGTTGAAATTTTGGACAGTTGGTCTATTTAATGTTTTTAACAACATCTTTCTGGATTTCTAGGCTCTTGGAAGCTTGTAGAGCGCTGGAGAAGTACAGAAGAGCACTGGAATTGTCTTTATGACAAAACGGTAGGGCCTATATGTGAGTCACATAGAGTTCAAATTAAAGTAACCCCACGAAATTTAAAAATCATTTTCATTGTATTTGAAAACAGTCAAAAACGATCGAGTCATTTCGAAATTTTCAAAAATTGTTTGAAAGACCACAGCGTTTTTAGAACTATACAAAAATCTGCAATTCCTAACAAATGGCATTGTGTCTGGCTGCGCAGTAAATTGTCACAGCACAAGAGTCGTTGTTCAACTTATCCCACAAGACGCATGTCATATTATTTTGACGGTTATGAATTACTCTCAACTAAAAGAAGAAATGCAAAGGATCAAGATCAATCAAGATTACTCAGTCTCAGACTTTCTTCGAAATGACAAGAATAAAGATGAACTCGTTAAACTGCTCATGAAAAGCTTGCTATGCGCTGGACATACAGTTTGTCAGTGTACAGAAGATGCCGACACAGTTAATGTTCATCAAGCTCTGCAGCTAGAGTCGGAGAATAACAGTCTGTGCAGTACATAGCTAACGGCACATATATCCTAGCCAAGATCTCTTTATCTTCTGATATCTAGAATGACATCAAAGACATCAGACCCAGTATTCTGTTCTTACACTCAAGTCAGCAGTGTTTGGACAGAAAAAGGAGCTAGCCTTCAACACTTTGAAATTCAGTGAATAAATGAGTATATTCACTACTCCAAACGCAGCCGACAAACGCATTTGAAGATTATGATAGCCCTGTAGAATAGCAAATACTCATCATTGGATGAGCTCCTTGTTTTGATCTTTGCACGGAAAGTGGCTGTTCAGCTTTTATCAAAATTATTTTAGTTAGTTTCGTTACCGCCAACTAGTGCAGGGTGCTGTTAGCATTTATATCAGGTTTATCTCCAGGTACAGCAATAGTTGGGTAGCCTTTTAAAACAACGTCTTGGAGTTTGTAACAACTACCTTGTTTATGCGCCAACAGATTGGATTATACAAGGAAAAAATTCGATAAAATCAAAACAATCTTTTTTTGCAAAACAACGCATAGTTATTAGCTTCGTTTAAGTGACTATAACTCTATTATTATTTGTCGTAGATAAATTCTAAACATACGTAAAGAAAACTCATTTACTACAATATCTGCCCTAAAATCCTATCTAGAGTCAAAAGCTGAAAATTTCGACACTTCCTGTGCATTCGAATGCTATGGTACGTAGTTTAAACTTACTTTAAATGATAGTCTGTTTATTTCTCTTTCATATAAATTTTACGTGAGGTATATAGCAGAAACATTTTTGTCGTAAGTCCAATTCTATTGCCCTTTTTTACTTTTTCAGCGCTCTAGAAGGAACATCAAACATCATTTCTGATTTTTTTCGAGGTTAAAACCTATAGAAGCTAAAAAGAATTTAATTTGATTTAATTTAAATGGAATTTGCTTGACAGCATTCGGAAAATAGTAGGTGCACAGGCCATTTTTATGATTGCAAAACGTAATGAATGTGATAACTTTCTATAATGTCTTAAATAACAAGAAGTAAACACAGAGACCCTAGGTTGTGCTATCTCGCGCCTTTCTGAAACGTACACCAAAAGAAGATGATTGGAAGTGAAAGAAAACCTTCACATTACTTTCAGATATTAAACAAATTGTATTTACATGTTAAATACTTTACAATAACACGTCAATTCTGTAGGATAATGCAATTATTAGTAACACACTCAATTAGTTGTTATTTTTTCAATCATGCAGTATCAAATGCTTTGGTGAATGCAAGTGTCCTGATTAAAATAGTAACAAATACCATTTTGACTATTCTCTAAAACATTGTTGTGAACACTTGTATTCTTCTATTACCACTATTGATCAGTCACAATTTTTAAATATGCTAAACAAAAGACTTTCTTTAAAATACAATTGATGCTAAAACCTACTTAGGTAGATGTAATCCTATTCTTAACCTTTTTGATGATTTGTACCATCTACTTTCGTTCATTACCTTACGTCGTATCCACTGATGAAATAAGGAAATCTTGGTGTATACTCCTGGTAATATCTTATCAGCACATTTGGGACTACCCCACGACACTATTCCTAAAACATTTCTGTTATTTCTTACAAATACTGTGAACATTGTTCTGGTACCAATTAAAACATTATCTTGAAAAAGCGGACCACCAGAATCATATATACAAGCATCTCTTCCTGGCGCACTAGCGCATACCATGCGATCAGTTACTACTTCATTGACTTCTCTATAACATAATTATCTATTCTATATATAAAAGATAAATACAAAACGGCATGACGTAAATAAAGAATTGTGATTTTGAACTATTATTTGATTAATTTTATATATCGTGAGTCTTACAGTAAGCAGAACAAGCTACATCTTTTTTCTAAACCACTTTTCAATAGATTGTTATTTATGTGGTACAATGATTTTAAATAAGAATGTATGTTCTGTCTTCTATGAATTACATGGTATACTGTGACGTTCTTTAAGAGTTATGTGCAATATTATAATAATCTTCTTACCTATATCGTGTTTTGCATGTTTCGAAATTTATTATATTGACACGAGTATATCTTAAGAATGTGACAACATAAGGATCTTCAGCATCAGCATCAGTTGTTCCCCATCCCAAAGTCGTAACTGCACTATCATCTACATACTAAAAGCAATAAAACTTCTTATTTTTCTTCAGCACTTAAAATCTCCATGCTTACATTATAGCTAAGTTTTGCATATTTGCTGGGTCTTTCATATAGGCCGCTAAACGGTTCCCTTACTTTAATTATTGATATGTCGTAATCAGTTATGTTAAAATCATACTTCTCATGAATGTAGCTTTTAAGAATGAGATGTTCGTTGTATTGTTTAGACCAAGAGGTTGAATTACTTCGCACGTAAGCTAGTCTGTTAATTATATCATCGTCCTAAATTTAAATACTGGGTTAATTGCTGCAAATTAAAGTTAAATTAAACTTACAGTGATATAAGCCGAACAATGTGCAGCCGTTACAACCCAATATTCACTAATTATAGTAGCTCCACCTCTGAAATCAATTCCTACGGGACTTTTCAATACTAAACTTGCCATAGCTGGAAAGTCTTTGATATCTCCTCGATAACCTCCTACTACACGATACCTTGGGCTACTTGAATTTTCTAAAGTGTATCATACTTTAAATAGTTTAATATTGAATTGATGGAGAAGATGTTTAACTTACCAAACTTACAATTACCATTTTGGAATAAATTTATCATAAGGTATACGTACAAAATCTTCATGTTTGAATTTTAGAAGAAGCCATTATAATCTGTATTGCTTCGATTTGATAATTGGCAATTATAAGTAATTGTATTTTATTTATGTTCAATTTCTGATTTATTAATAATTGCTTGATACGTTGCAAAAACTGTATTGCTGAACAAAACTATTTAAAACTTATTTTGTTATTTATTTGAATTTTTTTTATTTAAACAAGAAGTTTCAACTGGATAACTGGCTTTATAATTAAACAAATAATCTGATTCTCACAAATTTCTAACCAAGAGCTTTTACATTTCTTAACTTTGGAAAGTAATATAAATAGATTTGATTACTGAAATGATCGATGATCAATGAAAGAATTAGTTCTGGTATGATCATCTCAAATTTTATTGTAAGTGCCTTTTTTTAATACTTGAAGCTAAGCGTGGTGAGCGTAGCCGCACAAAAAGGGTTTCACGTGAACATTTCGAAGGTTGCGCCTGGTGTATGCAACTGAAACTATTTAGAAGGTTATCACTACACGCTACTATCAACATTATTGTTGTGTAAAAATCTCTAGTTAGTCAGCTAATTTTGCATTATAGATTAGCTCTCTGATTTTCAAGAAGATCTGTCTTGTATTTTGTGTCTTTTTATTTCAGGATTGGCTTGTCCCATTGGTTGATGCGACTTTAAAGATCCCGGTATCGTAACCCAAGTTCTGGGTTTACTTTGGGGCGGTCATATTTTGCTGGTGTTCACATTTAATGTTGTTTCAGCCTGTAATTAATGGCGATTAGTTGCTTTTTGAGCACAACGGGCGACGCCGCAAATATAAATGAACCATTTGGTCAATTTGAAGTAAACCCTCTAGACGCTGTTACACCACCAAGAATGGTAGCTTTAGATAGAACTGTTAAGAGGCAGTTTCTTCTTAATAACTCTGTGTATTATTTTTGTAAATGGATTTTGGTTACAAATTTTATTTTCTGTAAAAATTCTAAAATCTTACGAATTCCGATTTGTAACAGAAAAAAATCTAGAAAAGAGGCCTAATTCCCGTTACGGATGTCAGAAGATGTTTAATCTAGTAGCTCTAGTCAGATATGGGTGTGGTGCAATCTAAACTTACCTTTACACTCGCAGAAACTCTCAATAACTCTAAAAAATAGCCAGAAGCTGAAAGTCAAAAGAGAACCATAAGCCAACCCACGCAGCTTCTCGTAGGCTGACACCCTGTATATTAACTCCTCACAAAATATCACTCTGTATATGGGCTCTTCACATCTTTTGTACAGAAAATGTCTCACCGATCGTATTAAAGCAAAGAAAATCAGAATTTAACAATTTTTTAGAAGGAATGATTTGACGCATGCGGACAGGAAACGACCACAGCCGGCACGCTGCTCGCGCCCGTCCAGCCAGCACCGATCGTTTTAAACACCGCGGTCCCGAAAGGGTTAATTTATTAAATTCATAATAATAAAAAAAACAAAAAAAACACTGAGATATATTTAAAAACTAACATATTAATCTTCCACCCGGAAGGGGGGAACCAAAGCGAATATCAAAAACAATTAAATTCATTATTCAATCAAAGAGCAAAGAATAGAATTGCTGATTAATTAACAAATATACAATTAAATCTTAACCCTGCCTAAGATGGTTGCTTAAACGGTCAACAGTCACCTGCTCGCGGTTATTTTCTAGCACAATCGTCCGTAGACACTTCAGCATAAATTAAAGCAGGGCGCCTTCAAAACTGTTACCAAAGAAACTTAATTTTAGTCACAACATAGTGTCTATTGCGATGTTCAGGTATATCTAAAATTATACGGAAATTATCCAGCGGAATAGTGCTTTCCTTACAACAACAAAACAGTGGGCACTTGCTCACAAGATGTTTAATTTAATGATAAATCTGACATGGATCGAAGAAAGAAATTAGACGAAGCGAATTTCACTTTTCGCGATCCCGGATGCTCCGGACTAAATTCGACAATTAAATTGCCTTTACACTAAAAAACTAACTTGACAAATTATGCCTGATTGTCTGAAAGTTCACACTTTGCCCAAATTCGTCTCAAAAGAACGTCTTATGGAATTCAGGAAGCCACCTTCGATTGAATTTCCACTAACACCAACTCTTAAACGAAAGAACTTGCAACAAGAAATATGTAAAGCCCGCTTACATCTGTGCCCTTTACGGAAACTAAAGCTAGAATATTCTCCTTTCCGAGACCCTACGCTGCGCACCGGTCTCGATTATACGTGACGAAAAAGCTAAGTAGAGTCGCTTTCACTATGAAAGAAAAAAAGATACATGGCAACTGTACGGTAAATGGAAAGTTTTTCACCCCCATGATCCAGTGTAAATCAAGCTTTCTTGCGATCACAAAAACGCTGAGCTTTTGCAAAGAATTTTATTCAAGGTTAAAGATCATGAAGAAGGGTTTTTTGCAAATATTTCTTAAACGACAAGTTTTATTGTAAAAATAGTACTAATCACATTTGTAGATCATCAAGTTTTTACAAAAAATGTCCTCATACTTTTTTGTTACGAATGATCATTCGTGAGATATCACGATTTCAAAATCTAAATTCTGATAGACACTCGTAGGCGGCACGTGTACGTCATTGAACGTTAAATATAAGTAAAGATATCTGAATATTGGTATCAAAACGTTTCATACAGATTTTTTCATCTTTTGGCTTGGGTGCATCGCAACCACAACACGATGATGTATGAGGCAGCAGCAGTTCTTCATCGTCAGCCGAATATTCTATCACCAGAAACTGGAAAATTTACTCAATAAGCTGCTCACAATGCTCATATAAATGCATGCATATTATATGGTCACAACACAGTCCATACAATGGGTATAATTCAAATTATTACTCCGAAAAGTTCAGTTTTAGCCGAAGAGCCTTTGTCATGCAAAAGAATGCGTCAAGTACTCTACCTTGAAGGTGGTGCGGAAAAGAGTGCATAATACGACAAACATACATTTTACAATTCTTGAAATCGTGATATCTCACGACGATTATTCGTAGGGAAAAAAATATTAGAAATTTTGTTGTAGAAAATCGTATGATCTATAAATTTGATTACTACTGTTTTTACAATAAAACTTACCGTTTAAGGGGTATTTACAAAAAACGGTTTTGTATGACCTTTTACCTTGACTAAAATTTTTTGCAACTGCTAGATCGATATTGATATTTTGATATTTTATTCAAAATTATGATTTGGAGGTCTGCACCAACTTTCATCTTTATCGAAAATTTGGTGATGTTTAATGTCTATTTTGACTGGACTATGTAATGGTGTCTCTTTTTAATAAGAGCTTGCTACTAACTGTATGAACTTTATTTACTGCACTTCCTGCGTAGAAGAAAAGCAATAGAAGAATAATATTGAATTAACTTTAATTTTTCTTTTCTCTTTGGATTGCCCTTATTACTGTGGATTTTTTTACAAAAGTTTGCTCGTTTACAAGTTTCAAGACGGGGCTCCTTTTGATTAATAAAGTTTTTTCTTCTGATGAAAATACAAATAAAAATTATTTTATTGTTATTGAATACTGCTAGACTGAGTTATTAGAGGAAAATTTTTATTTGGCTTTAATCAAAATATAAATAAGTATTAAAACCATTGAAAGAATCTAGAGATATACCATATTAAGTTTATACTAATTTCATTTCTGTGTCTGCGTTCTCATTTATGCTCTCACTCCGACTCATGCCTAAAGTACGACTGGTGGCTAGTCTAGTAAGTATCTTCAAGATTTTTGAAACCGCTAGAGAAAATCAATATACAGTGTTTTAACGTAGTATGCTTTATGGAAAAGTTTCTATTGTGCATATTAATTCGTTTACTTATCTATTCATGACCACCTCAACTTGGCTAGATCCATGCTGCAAGCAATCATTTTCTTTTAAGTCTTATGCTAACAAATATTTTACCCAACTAGACTAAGATCTCTAATATGTCCAGATTATCTTTACAGTACCATAACCGCTTTTTATGAAATGAGCATTCATCATCAGAATACGGATCACGAGATGTAAACCAATAGATAGATATCTTACAACAAAAATCACATTAATATTGTACTAGAGCCTTACTTTTCAAAATATTGCGAAAACAATCTTAAATAAAAAATTGCAGTGACTGTGATAACTTGTTATAAGTTTTCCAGTGGTGGACTAAAACTCTTTTAAGTTTTAATATGAGCCAAGGCATACAATTTTTGATTTGTCAATAACTAAACCATACAAAAACAGTTAGAAATATTCTACTGTAGGAGACTGATAAATGACGGCTGGAACTGTAAATCGCAGTTTTAGCTAATTTACTAGACTATAACATCAGTTTCTTCATTTACACTTAGAAATAAGAGATTCTGAGGATTCAGCTTTTCATTCGGAAACTTACACCACTGAATTACCAATAATTATAGAGTGTAAGGAAAAAGAAATTTTAATTTTGGCTTAATACGGTTAAATGCCCTAAGGTAGTAGTTTGCAGTATGAAATTTCAACTTCGAGGAAATCGTTGTTAGACTTACCACCACGCCTCGATGCACTGCTACGACTTAAGAATAATAGAAGTTGACTTACCTGAAACAAAATAAAAACAAAAATCATTTACGTAATTCTGAAAGACACAATAATGTAATAAAATGTTCAATTAGGTAGAATTAGTGTTAAAGGTTATATCGTGCATATACTTGTATATATGTACCCTGATAAAATATTGTTCTTTGAAGTTATAGTTCGATTTCCAAGAGGAAACTTTACTGAAATTTGACTATAGCTTTTCGCGTGGAAGCAATCAGATCACACAAGCCACAATCACGCAGGTATACTTGTCTTCCTAGTTTTATAAAGAACACTTTTTGGCTTCAACTCTTTTGTTTATTATTAATCTGTTTACTTTTAGATTCTTTTAAGCCCAGTTTAGAGTTTACTCAATGCTGTACTTGAAAAATGGAGCTGATTTTATAGAACCTTTCTATAATTATTATAATGAAGGTAATAATTTCTTATACTATTTAATAATGCATCAAAATCTTTTAAGCCTGTAAACACTTTGAAATCACACAAGAATGGAGCACGGGATGTTCTGATAAACGGGTTTTGTTTATTTAATATTGTTCTTATATTCTACATCATTAGTTTATAATTAGATTTCCTATAATTGTATCAAACTAAAATAGTCATACTGAATAAAAACATTAGTTAATTCGCATAGTTTCTAGTATCCAAGAGTGAAATTCTGATACCTTTGTATAAACACTTGGGAAAACAAGATCTCCACACGGCGTTCGCCAAAATGACGCTATACCTAAAATGTATTGCTGTAACAACTAAATAAGAACTTATTAATGCAAGTGCTGCGCTATATAGTAATTTTGCTTGCAGAATATAATTTCGATTTACTCGAGATAATATTGCACTCCAAAAACATCTGACATTGCTGATGAAGGCCTGTCTTGCACCTTAAATGTACATGTACAGTAGAAATGTGATAAAGTAATTGCCAAAATCTATGAGTTTTGGTTTCAGTAGATTTTTTTGAAACTTATTAATGCTTGTAATCTTCAAGACTTGCACTTAAAGCCAGATTACATTGTTGCATATAGTCTTCAAACAGAATTAGCTTTAGCGCTCTAGCTTTCAAATGACTGATTTTACCGATTAATATATTATTTTGCAACAAAGCACTCCCAACATCTCCCGTGCAAGGATCTGTTCCCCCTCCAAAAGCGCATACCATTCTTGGAGTAATTGTAGTTAAATTCAATCTACAACGAAAACCTACTGTTATTGTGTGAAAATCGACTTTTCATAAATATTTCTGATCTTATCTATATCGTAATTGCTTTAGAATTTAAACGGTTATACTTATTTCCGTAAGAGTTCTGCTACGTGAGTTTACCTCCAATAGCTTCGACAGGAATACGAGTCCACTATGG